>FIZU01016838.1:0-34038 GCA_900064475.1 Pseudococcus longispinus | reverse complement strand
AATTGTCATTTTTGGTCAAAATTGTGATTTTAAAGTAGAAATTATCATTTCAAGGAAAAAACCGTTATTTTCGGTACAAATTATCACTTTTTGTAAAACTTGTCATTTCTACGTAAAAACTGTCATTTTCGGTCACAATTGTCATTTCAAGGTAAAAATTGTTATTTTTTGTCAAAAATCATCATTTTTTGTCAGTTTTTATTTTCTAGTCCAAACTGTAAATTTTTGTCAAAATTGTAATTTTTGGTCAAAATTGTTTTAAAGTAGAAATTATCATTTCAAGGTAAAAACCGTTATTTTCGGTACAAATCATCACTTTTTGTAAAAATTGTCATTTCTAGGTAAAAACTGTCATTTTCGGTCACAATTGTCATTTCAAGGTAAAAATTGAAATTTTTTGTCAAAATCAGCATTTTTTGTCAGTTTTTATTTTCTAGTCCAAACTGTCAATTTTTGTCAAAATTGTCATTTTTGGTCAAAATTGTGATTTTAAAGTAGAAATTATCATTTCAAGGTAAAAACCGTTATTTTCGGTACAAATCATCACTTTTTGTAAAAATTGTCATTTCTAGGTAAAAACTGTCATTTTTGGTCACAATTGTCATTTCAAGGTAAAAATTGAAATTTTTTGTCAAAATCAGCATTTTTTGTCAGTTTTTATTTTCTAGTCCAAACTGTCAATTTTTGTCAAAATTGTCATTTTTGGTCAAAATTGTGATTTCAAAGTATAAATTGACATTTCAAGGTAAAAATCGTTATTTTCGGTCCAAATCATCATTTTTGGTAAAAATTGTCATTCGACGGTAAAAATTGACATTTTCGTTCAAAATTGTCATTTTTTGTCAAACTCATCATTTTTGGTCAATATTATCATTTTTTGGTTCAAACTATCATTTTTTGTCAAAATAGTAATTTTTTGATTCAAAATTGTCATTTTAAAGTAAAAATTGTCATTTTTGGTTAAAATTGTTGTTTTTCGCCAAATGCTGGTTGATGGTGTGTATTCGTGTCATTAATGATATATTTCAAAGAAAATAAATTTTCGACCAGAAATGACTCATTGAGAGGGGGAAATGGACGAAAAAATCGTTTTTTTGCATTTTTGAAGATGACGCACCACGATATCAAATTCTACAAAAATATTGGGTTGTACATCTAGACTAACTACACAACATAATATATTTTTTTTTAAATTGGACCTCCGAAAGGAGTTACCAAAATGGCCCTCGAAAAGCTTGAAATGTCCATTTAACCTTGAAAAAGTGCTCGAAATTTTTTTTTTTAAATTCCAAAAATGTTTTTTGTTCAATAAAAAATTTTCCTAATTTTGAAAATTTTCGAGTTATTTACATTTTTTTTTTTTTTTTAACCTCCATTTGCCTTGGTCTAAGCAATAAGCATGCATGCTTCTTTTTTTAACATGAGTGCTGACATGTGACATTTTTTTTCAGTATGAAATGAACCAAAAGATAATTTTAGAGAAGGGGAGCCATCAAAAATTATCTAAGGAGGTCAGGAGGGGGGTTCCAGGAGTGGAAACACCGTTATTTCGGCACAGAAAGGGGTAGGGGTAAGTTCGGTATCATTTCCATTTTATTGGACCCTTCTAATCTCGAATCCGTCATTACTTTCTCGATTGAAAGTACAAAAATGGCACAATCGTGAAATTTGTGTTCCAAAAAATGATCAATTTTTGTAAAAAAAAGAGGTAAAATCACAATTTTTCATTTTTGCGACCAATTGAGTCAAGAAACATGTTTTCATTATAATTCGAACTTCCTGAACCCGAATTCGAACTTAGTTTCCTGATAGGAAGCAAGAAATTTTCGCAATTGTCGAATTTTCTCAGTGTAAAATGGTCAATTTTTGCTCAAATTGGCATTAAATCGAGGTTTCTCATTTCCTAACCCTTTGATCTTCAATTAATTTGGGGTATAAGATCTTAATTAACCTAATTCGAATCTCCTGAACTCAAATTCGAAGTTAGTTTCCAGATTGCAAGTAGGAAATTCTCACAATTATCGAATATGAATCGCATAAAATGACTGATTTGTACTTCAATTGATAGAATTTTTCATTTTCAGAAGAACAGCTCTTCCTCTTTTCAAAACAGAAAAAAAATTATGGAATAAAAAATGTCTGATTTTCAATATTCTGCAACTTTTGTTTCAAACTTTTTTTTGTACCTTCAATTTTGCAAATTTTTTCACCCGGGTGTCCCAAAAAAAATTACGTTGCAGTAAAAAATCCCCGATACGACAAAAATCTTCAAACAAAAGTTGTAGAGTATTAAAAATTCATCATTTTTTGTTCTACAATTTTTTTCCTATTCTGTAGTGGTGAGAAGCCATTATTCTTAAAAGAGAAATTTATTGAATTTTTACGAAAATTGGCCATTTTCTGGTACTCAAATTTCACGAATGTGCCATTTCTCTGCTTTCAAGCGGGAAAGTAATGACTGATTCGAGTTCAGGAGGGTCGAATTATATGGAAACGATACCAAACATACCCCTATCCCTTGATGTGTAGAAATAGGGGTGTTTCCACCCCTAAAACCCCCTCCTGCTCGACCCCTAAGGACAATTTTTGATGACCCTCTTCCCCAAAATTTTTTTTTGGTTCATACTCAAAGAAACTCCACATGCCAACTCGTGTTCAAAAAAAAGTGTACTCGTGCTAACCAAACTATGCAGAAGACTTCTATTGAAGGGGGAGGGAGGGTAATTCATGGTAGTCGATTATTTTCTTTTATCACCTATTTTACGTTATCTCTAAAAAAACGAAACATTGGGAAACGTTTCACCCCCCCCCCCCCCCCCCCCCCCCCCCCCCCCATCAGCTGGGGTCTGGGGATCAAGGGTTTGGTGTGATGACTATTGAGACTTTATACAATACTTTTCTGCAAAAAAAAAATTGCTACCAATTTTTTCCTTTTTTTTTTTTTTTAATTCAACTGGACTACAATGTTCATCTTTCATAAAATTAAATCAAAAATATCTGATAAGCGAAAACCACAGACAATTAATAACTCTAATATTGGAATTTAGATCACCGATTTATCGTAATCTACGCCATGCCAAAATAACGATAACACATTCATCTTCGTGTAAACGAGAAAAACACCTCTCGGTATAATTTCCTCGCCACGACTCGAAAATAATAATCGAAAAACATCCAAAGAAGTCCGCATTGAGTAACCATACACACGAGGTGGAGAGCAAAACGCATACGAATGCGTTAATTACACAAAACGTCGTAATTTAACGATCACGAAAGCGACCAAAGTGAAAACATGTAAGGAAAAATACTCGATCCGATGCACTCGAGTAGCTCGATACCAATCATCAAGTGGATGGTTACGAATTCTTGGAACAATCGTATGAAATTATTGAAAAAAGTCATCCAAATCAGGCGTGGTCTAATCGATGGCGCAAATTTTGCACACAGCGGAGTAAATTTTCGTACAAAAAATCTGATTTCTTTTCGCAAATATACGCCAGATTAACCTTACTCGAGCAGCGTTATTTACGTTCAAAGTGGTAATTTCTCGTTAAATATAATCACGGTCTTTAGATCAAGGACGCTTACAAATGATCTGCCCTCCATAAGCCACCTGCGTTAGAACAACATTTCACTGTGGAATTCTTCCTTTATAAATAACAAATACGAATTGTTATTTCTCGATAAATAACATAACGTACGCGTCTAAGAGACAATTATATAACTAGTACATTGTTCGAGTCTAGTAATAGTATAAGGTAGAGCTAAATCGGTCGTGCCTATAAATCCGGCCGAAGCGGATGTTTTACACGCGAAAAATTACTCAATTCCAATCCGCAATACCACGCTTATTTGCGTTTAACGGAACGGCACAAAAATTACTCGTGTATTACAAGTTTTCGTCATTTATATTTTCCGCAATTAAGTAACATTTTTCGATAACTGGAAAACTTTTGCTATAATTCGCATTAGGCAAATAATTAATATTTTTTCCCAAGTCTGCGGTAATTTATTAACGAATTAAGCAATTTTTACGACTCGTTTAGAACGAATCGACAAAATCGAGACGTCTAGCCGAAGAATACTTCATTAGGCAAATTTCCGTGAGAAAAATTTTCTAAACAGAAATCTGAATCATCAGAATAACTTTCAATGCAGCATAGTTGCCTCTCTGCGCATTCTTATCTCTCGTTCGCAAGCTTATGAAAAAAACGCACGCCGTATGAAAATCCGAACGACGGTGTTGTCGACAGTCTACATATCAACGTGAATTTCGCTGAGTACGGATTACACATTAATAGTAAGTGGAAAACTGCAAAGCTGAATGATTCTAAGATGATAAATGATTTTAATTCATTAATTGGCAGTAACAACGGTAGTGAGTAGTGTACAGACTCATGTGTACAACACCTGGCACTGGTCGTTATAATTGGTTATTACAAAGTCGTTTAATTAGAGTAAAATATCTTGAATATTCAACTTACTGCTATTATGGATACGGAATTCACTTCCGAGTTTGAGGTAGATGTTAGAAGGAATTCTCCAGGTGCTATAGCTGTCATCTTTGGTATCATTAGGTTACCAACTCGTGTAGTGATGCTGGTCATGTTGATGCGATGGATGTTTCGAAATATTAATTTATAGGTTGAATTAAAACGATAAAAATGATACAATTGGAATAAAAAATTGAAAAAATTAATTTACTAAAGTTCACCCTTACGTTAATTTACAAAAAACACAATTTTAGTCGATGACTCATCAACTGGGGAAACCCTTCATTTGATTTTCTTGGAAAAAAGAACGCAAAATTGTTCCCATGGAGGAATGAAATTACTGGCAAAATGGCCGATTTGTTGTACGATATTACCTACTCCTGATCTTTGAATTTTCACATTTTTAGAGTTTATGTCGTTATATTTCAAGTAATAGTAATTTATTTGAAATTTTAAGTAAGTTATAATTGATTTAAAATACTTGATAATTCGTTAAAAATGAAATTCCGAGAAAAAAAATCATATTTTTATTAAAACCCGTACGTTTACCTACTTGGAAAATCAAAAATCAGTGTTACCAAAAAAAAGTTGATTACCAAAAATTATCTCTTTTTTTTGTTTTTTTTAAACAAAATATCAATAAACATCAAATTTGTATTCTTTAAAATTCATGAAGTCATGAATTTATGATCTTATTAATTTATAATAGACTATTATTTATTTTTATCATCATCCATTATGACTATTATTGCATCATGATCAGTCTATGTTTATGACTATGACTTATGCATCCGTTTATGATAAGTTTTTAAGAGTCTATTCAGGCCATATCCATAGATTTTTCGTCTCCCAGAATTTATGAATTATGATTATGATTTATGAACTTATTGGACAAGCCTTCTACCCTTTTCGTTCATAAAGATGAAAAAAAGCATAAATATCCAATGAAAAATTGCGCTTTACGATTATAGGACTATGATTTCCAAAAAATGTATTCCAACTTGATTGATTTGAAAGTTTGAAACCCTATTTCAACTATCATGTTCTTTTATTTCTAAACTCTATTTAGCTAACCTATCATTTTTCTATGAAATCAGCGTTCGAAAAACATTTCTGCTCAATTCAAAAAATCCTCAAAAATATAAAATCGTCGAGGAATAAATTCTAATTTCAATCGAATCAAAATTTCATCCAAACTGATTAATTTTGCCAAATTTTTTGATTATCGAAGAAGATTACCTACAGAGATTGAAGCTTATTGATTACCTCTCTACTCTCATTAAGCTTTCTATCCCAATTACATACAATGAACTTGATCGAAGTTGATAATATTTGTAACTTATTAAAAATTGTGAATTTTTTCTTCATCGGAAAAGGGAAACTTCTAGCTATTTACCACATTGGTATGACGTTATCACTAATGACGCGGAATGTTGACAAGTGACATAAATTTCGGATAATAAAACATGAAAACTTGAAAATTTTCTTTCGAACTTTGATTAAAATTTATTTGATGGAATTGAAAGTAATCCGAATGAATTGAAATAACGAGTGATTTGTTTTGAACCTTTCTATTGTAAGTATTTGTTTGATGCTACATTCATAATCAGATTTGTAGCAAAAAAACGTAAGTACGTTTATCAATCCCTAGTAACCTAATATTTCGTTTTCACCAACAGTTTCAGTTTTATTCCAAAAAAATGGGTTTATGCAAATGTCCCAAACGGAAGGTCACGAATCAGTTCTGTTACGAACACAGGGTCAACGTCTGCGAACACTGTATGGTAACTAATCATCCAAAAGTAAGTCGATGAGAAACTGGAACACTTGTATTCTCAAATGGTATTAAATCAAAGTTTAATTTTCAGTGTATAGTTCTATCCTATCTAAAATGGCTGCAAGACGGAGATTACAATCCCGTTTGCGAATTATGTACCAAAAAGTTGATCGATGAGGACTGCATTAGATTGATTTGTTATCGTAAGTTTTCCATTCGTCTCAGGCTAATGTAATTATGTGTTTGATGGAATAGTAAGAACAATTTTTTGGGTACAGATGTCTTTCATTGGCATTGCTTGGATAATTATGAACGACAGTTACCTCCTACAACTGCTCCGGCTGGATATACGTGTCCATCTTGTGCAAACCCTCTTTTCCCTCCGGCCAATCTTGTTTCTCCAGTAGCTGATATTCTTTTTGAGAAATTGAGAAGTGTGAATTGGGCTCGTGCTGGTTTAGGAATGCCATTGGTGAGAAATAGTTGATGAATTGTAAAAATTTACCAAGCTGGTGTAAATAACCTATTCCTTTTTTTTTAATGTAGTTACCAGCTTCTGAAGAGAAGAAACCAGAAGAGAAATACACGAATCAAAATAATGTTAGTAATAACGATTCTTATTTTGAAAATAGAACAAATGATACCGTTTTACAGATTGGTGAACCTAACAACGATCCATATGGAAAAAACAATATGTTTGGTAAGAAATCTTGCTCATTGTTCCAAACTACAATTTACAAACTGATCAAATTCGACTAAATAATACTCATAATTATGGTATTTCTCATTTTAGGAAAGCAATTTCCAAATAATGTACCCAGAAGATTAACTCATTCCACAGAAACCAAAAAATTGACTAGTAATTCTATTGATCACGATGAAAATAAGTACGAAAGAAGAACAATGACTGAACGGTTTAATAAATGGCATATGTGAGTACTCATTTTAATGCTAAATTAAATGTCGTTATTTTTGCAAATCAATCAACCGCCTTTTTTCGTTTTTAAAACAGATGCGCCCGGAACTCGAGATATTTTCAATTTTATTTCAGACATAAATATCGTCGTTACTTTGTTATGGGTACATTTTTATTCGTCGCATTCTTTTTATTTATGGTTATTTTGGATAAATTAAGTTACGATATACCTTATGAAGAAAATCCATTCGTGAATGAAGCTTTTGTTCATCAAGAAGGTAATCGCGAATCATAGTATCTTATATAATACGTAGCTTGTCTCGCATTCCGTTTTCATGTCGATGAAATTTTTTAATTATTATTTATTATTGAAAAAAACATATTGTTTGTCTAATAACATTACGTTAAATACAATTTTATTAATGCTGTAATTTAGAAAAGTTGAAAATTCATTAAATTTGTTTTCTCAAAATCCAATTTAGTGCAATTACATAATTTTTTCTCGAAATATAATCTCAGAAGTTAGTTTTCATTCGTGTGAGAAAAAAAACACCAAAACACCGAAAAAAAATTAATGCATAATTTTACCTGTTGCTTCTTCTTTCATACATTGCTTAAAGTTCACAGAGATAAGATTAAAGTATAATGGAATGATTTACAATTTCCCGAGTATCTTTTGCTATTTTTTTTTATCAATTTTTATCTTGCTTTCCACGATGGCATATTAACAAATTTCAATACCAAATAATCGCGAATGAAAATTGGACTAATTTTAAATAAAGAATGATAAATAAAGTAACGTATTGGCGAATAACAGTAGCAAGCTTTCGGATACACACAAAGTAACGCTTTGTTTAGTTGATTATAAAAATAATTATTTTGAATTGGACGGCATTCCGTAGGACTAGAAATGAAACTTAGATAATAATTATATTCTTTGAAGTAATCTGCATAAAAAAGCCAATCCGCCGGTGCCATATTCTCTCGCATTTCTGTCGTATGGCGTTCATGTTGAGCAAAGATTTTGGTATCTTGAGGGTACGAACCTAAAGGCGATTACAATGCTATCGTTAGAATTCAAATATTGAAAGTTTTCAATTATTTCATTCCACACCTGGTATGAAAGCTATCACAGATACTTGAAATTTTTTCAATTCAACTCTCAGAGCATTTGTCCAAGCCAAAAGTCCGGCTTTGGATGCAGCATAAACCGATAAACCAGGTAGAGCTTCCAATGAACAATGACTACAGATATTTATTATGCGACCTGCAAAGATACATTACAAATTCAAAAAATCGTAGTTATTTTTCAGCATTTTGTTCGAAATATCATGCTTACCTTTATTTTCACGAATTTGAGAGACGAAGGCCTGTGTTACGTTCATCGCTCCTAGCAAATTTACCGTAATTTGATTTCGAATTTGAGCTTCAGTTTGCCATGGAAATTCTCCAAACACCATAACACCGGCATTGTTCACAAGTGTTTTCAAACCTGAATTACACGAAGAATACAAAAATAATACAGGAGAGAAATATGTATTGTTACGATGCAAAACACTTACTCATTCCTGGGTTTTTTTCCAAGACATTGTTGACATAGGTCAAGGCATATAGAATACTTTCGCTGGAAGTGACATCCAGCTGTACGATGTAAACATCCTCAAGCTGTTTTAGCAAAATAGAGCCCTCGCTTTCTTCATTTAAACAGGCTGCAAAAACGGTGAAACCGATTTCATGACAGTACTTTGCTATTGAATATCCTATACCGGAATCGCAACCGGTGATCAATATAGCGTGCTGTTTATTAGGCGAATATTTTTTTGGAAAATATTTGAACCAAAATAGTGCAAATGATAGACAAGTACAAATTAAAATTTCAAAAAACATTATGAAATAGAGAATCAATATAAATTGCTTTTACACCGGATAATAAACGGAAATCATTTAGCATTTACATTTTCAATGTTACCAATTAATTCATTATTCGAATTCTAAATTGTTCAAATTCGAATTCGAAATTCGAAATGAAAATTCAGGAAAATTTAGAAATTTCTGGGTGAAATTTTATCAAAAAAAATTTGTAAATAAAAATAAAATGATAAAATTCACAGATCTAAAATATTTTTAAGATCGGAAACTTTGGTAATTCTGAAACAGTGGTGGTAAAGTATGAGATGAAAAAAAGCTAAAAAGTGACTTTTATTATTTTTTTTAATGAAAAAACGAAACAAGATGACAAATAAATGTCTAAAAATACGAAAAAAGTATTTTTCGATGAAATTTGAAAGTTTTTTCAATATTAAATTCGCCCAAACGGCAAAAAAATTGGTATTAAAAATTTTGTCCAACGTAAAGTGCAAAATTTCAAATGCTCAACGCTGGTAACATTGAGTCTAAATTGTTCCATCTTTTCCTGTCTTCCCGTTTTTGGTCTTTTATTTCCCGTACTTTCCCGGTTTTTGTTATTGTTGAATGTTAACAGTTTCAAATATTAAAATACTCAATTATTGCGTTTAAAAGGATTAAATTGATTTAAAAATGAGTTCTCAGTACTTCGGCTTCGACGATGATGCTACTGCGAGTACATCATGTATTCAAAAATCATCGCCATATCCAATGAAAATGGCACCGAAAAAAGTGATTTCTGAAACCGAACAACTTTCTATTTCGCAAATTCAAGCTCTCCTGTGTCAAGATCTTACATCACTCGATGGTTCAACGAATATATCCACAAATGAGACCAGTTTTTACACAGACGAGGTAAATTTCAAGACTCTTATTCAATTTTTGGTAAAACTTCCTTCGTTAATCATTAAATTTTACACTTTCAGCAAGATGCCCCAACTGTTGAAACACTCACCGAAACGGCCACGGAAGAATTTCATGGAGACGAAGTAAAACTATTGATTCTTAATACATCATTATGTATCTAGTTCCGATTGATAATTTTAATTACTTATTATCTTACAGTCGAGTATAAATGAAGAAAAATATGACAGACGACCACGCAAAGTGTTGGGTGATATTGAAAACAAATCCGAAGAGGTGATGATTTAGATTAGATCAGAATGTAGATTATTTTCAAGCTAAATAAAAGTAATGCTTATATTATCATTACAGAAATTTAGTAAAACGTATAAAAAAACCGGTAAGGCTGTCAATTTTAGTATTAGAAAGGAACCAAAACCCGTTATTAAAAAAGAAGAGAAACCCATCGTTAAACCTGCGAAGAAACGCAAAGCAAAAAAAGAAAATACCGAAGTGAGTCGACTGATATTTCTAGTTTTATATCAAACTTCTGTGATATAAAATGTTATCTCAATATTACAGAATGAAGAAAATTTTGACAAATTCGCCGAACTGATCAACAAGCAATTCGCTCAAGTGGAAAATTTCCAATTGCACGTCGAATAGATTAAGAAAGGAAGGCACTTTAACGCTATGTGATTTTTTGTACTATTCATCGTATCGCAGATACTCCAATGAAGCATTTATATTTTTAGAATATTAGTATTTATTGCTTGAAATATTTTTATACTCGTATATTCTTCGTGAATTATTTATTGTTTTAATAATTTGTAAAATTTGTACACTTTTTGTAATTATTTCAAATTAAAGCGACTATCTACTTATCGTCGCGTCGTCTAATGTCTTATTTCTGCAAAGCTTCAACGTCAGCCAGACTCGTAATTGTTTAATGTCGTAATTAAAAGAAAAAAAACCGTTGTTGTGAAATACGTTTATAGCATAAAAACTAATCCTACCAAGTAAAAAAATAATAAAATTGTTCGTTCATAACATAATATAAAATCAATGACAGTTCGTACATAAAATACTGAGGTAAACATGAACACTCGAACGACCACTTTATAAAATAATCACCGTACAAAATACTAAGAAATTTCCTTCCAATACTCGATAATCAAAATAACTAAACAATCTAAAAACTTTGGATAATTTTAGGTATCTACGAAATGCATACAACGCACATGGTAATGTTTCAAATCACAGGAGAGTAATTATATGCGCATCACGGACATGTACTTCTTCTAACAATACACGAAGGCCATATCATTGTAATTCAACTCAAGTATATTAATAAAAAAAAATAACGATATAAAAACACACCTTAAAAACTACCATTTCAACATCTTCTCGTAGGAGAAGTGAAAAATCGTTTATGTTTAGGATTGGCCAACTTTTTCGTGCTAGGAGAGTCTTTAAAATTAGGCGCTTTTGAAATTTTATCATTCTTCAACGTTTCATTATCCAGCAACAAACTGTTCCAAAAATCCGAAGACAATTCGAGCAATTCGGTGACGATACTGATAGACACTTGCGCTTCGACGAACGGATTCATTGGTTCGACATCGGAAAAGCCAACGATTGTAGGGCCGAAAACGGTGGCTAAATTGTAAATTGGCATTTTACTATCGATGGTCGCTGCTACACGCTGCAAATGCAAAATCAAATACGCTAATGTATGGCGATTAGCTTGAGGCAATGATAACACCAAAGTTTTCAATTTTTCGATATTCTTATCGGCGACTTCCATAGCGAAATTTTCTCGCTCTTCTTGAGGTATGAGGGGATCGTCTAAATTACGCAGGAAATCTTTCAAACAGCAACAAATGGTATGAATGTCCACTTCTTCCAACGAAGGAACACCTTTACATCTTAGGAATTTCTCTTTCAACGCACGAATCTCTCTTTCGTTTCCGGGAACCCTATGAAAATACAAATTCACCATTAGATAACAGAGTTCTAAAACCGTAATCTTTTCAAAATTGCTTACCTGTACAATCCGGTCTCTTTCAAGCCCAATTGTTCGATTCTATTCACGCAATGAATCACCAAAGCTGGAATTTTCGGCGACATCGAAGGCGTAAAATCTTGTAACGATGGTTTAATTCCTTTCTTCGTTGGCACACCCATAGAAACGCAAGGTAACGGCAATTTACTTCGACATTCCGCGTGTAAGGTTGCATTACATTCTGAACACCTGAAAGCGTTCTGGCCAAATCTCAATCTTTTCTCGCAATACACACAACGTTCCGGCATGATGACATTTCGACTGATGAACGTATGATTTCGGCTATTTAGCTTATTCAGATTGATATTGCTTCCGATATCAACGCTAACCGAATCAGTTCTCACCCCGGATCTTCTTTTCTTAATGGCTATCGGTTGATCGTCATCGGAAACACGATGCTTTTTATAATGTTGATATTGAATGACGGAATCATCCAATTCTTCTTCGGAACGCGTAGTGGTCGAATTGGCCGTCGAATCGGCTTCCATTATCGTGCTCAAGTAATTATTTTTACTTTTCGATTCTTCGTCCAACATCGCTAAATGGTTTTTAGTGGAAATTGGTAGATTTGGGAAATCATCCTGTAAGACTTGGCGTAAAGAATTGAATCTTGCGGCGAAACATTCTTTTTCGGATTCAATTTGATGCCGGCGAGATCGTTCTCCATCGATGATTCTTTTGGCAGAAACCAGTTTGCAATTGAGGATAGAGATATCCTTTTCAGCATTATCTAACGCAGCTTGCAAACGTTTACATTCGTTAACAGATTCGATGTACTTTAAATGTTGTTGTTCTTGATTTAAAACGTATCTATAGAACGAAAAAAATTGTCAAGATGTGTGTAACGGTAACTTATTCGAAATAATCGTAATTAAATACTTACTTCAGAAAGGTTTCTTCGCAAGGATTCTCAATCACAATTTGATAAGCTTTCATTAATTCGTCGAATTGAAATACAACATCGTTGGCGTTCATTGCGGACTCCGGCATCCTGCGTTCAAATTAATTCGATTAATTCAACAAGAATAACACATGTTTATCAAATAAAATACAACATTGACATACATTACACTTTGAATAAAAACCAAATGAAATAGATGCACTCTAATATTCGACTCAAATAATCTTAAGCTAACATCGAATTAAAAATAACTTCATCTATCGAAACTTTATTGGATCGGTCTGATGCTTGAAATCAACTAACAGGTAATCACCAGGTAATGTTACTTGAAGGAGGTGACAGGTGTGAAGAGGCGTAGATTTGAATTTGCAGTACAGGAGGGAAACGCGAAACAACGGGTTAAAAACGATTTTTACTTGGGTTGAAAGGGTTGAATGCCAACTCTGAAGAATAACATTTTGTTTGAAATTTCAATCCAAATTTATCTGATTTATCGTCTAACCTGAGATGTGACTCGTTCGGTTCGTCCGCCTTGTTTAAGCGCATGCGCGCGTATTTACCATTATCTGCGTTATTAGTTTGTTTTTCTAAGGTTTTTCTGAAGTGAATTTCTGTTCTTAGTCAAAAAAAAAACACTTTGATTTCGATTTAATTTAACTTTCCTTGTGTGTTCGTTCCTGAATTTAGCATGAAAAATTAATGGCAATGTCTGCCGAAGAACAAAGCGGAGTTGTAAAAAAGGTAAATAGTTATACTTCAAATCTAAATTATCATGCAATTACAGTCCGTTTTTCGAATAAACTGAATACGTAATCTTTTTTTTTTCAGGTGTTGTCAGGAGACACCTTCCTCATCGTCAGAATTAGTGATGAAATAGAGCTGAATTTGTCGCTACGAGGCGTGAAATGCCCGAAGCTTGAAAAACATTCGATTGATGGGTAATTTTATCATCGTTTAATTTACTATTCAAATAAACCTTCTACCATATTAAAATATATGATCGAAGTAATAAACAAGGTTTGGTGTTTTAAGAAGAACGCATTTTTTATTTTTTTAGCGTTCTTCCCGACGAACCATTCGCATGGGACGCCAAGATATTTGCAATCGAAGAAATTCTTGGTAAACCAGTGAAGTACACCGCATTTCCTTTGGGAAAGGATTCGATGAATTGGCACGGAAATATTTCATATTCTGTTCGAGGAAAAGTCAAAGAAATCGATAAAGAGCTCTTAATAAGAGGATTTGCTCGCGTGAATACCAAAACTGTGAATCGTAATACGCGATTAGCTTTGCTGGAGATACAAAACAAAGCAAAATGTCAACGTACCGGTATATGGAGTACAGGAGTGCTTCAGGTATTTAACGTCTTTTCTCGTAAGATGTTCCATTTACGTACAATGTATAATGTAATAATTAATGTTGTTGTTCCTCTTGTAGCACATAAGAAGAACTGAACACATAAACAATACGGCTGATTTTTTGTTTCTCAATATCCACAAACCTTTAAATGTGATAGTCGAATCCGTCAGTATTGTAGATGGCACAATGGTACTCGAAGTTATGACATCCACATTTCAGTATATTGATTTCGCGGTAGCCGGCGTTAAAGTAAATTTAACCTTTTATTATGTAAATGTAATGTTTTCTATTCATAAAATTTATATATTGCGTGTTCTTACAGTTGGAAAACTGGAATAACAGAGCACAACGTTCCATAGAAGATTTAATTCTTCAAAGATATGTGTCTGCAATAGCGGAAGATAGTGACATGAGATATGTTCGGGGAGCTGTGCTTTATAAGGTAATTGTAGTTTGAAATGTATTGGTATGTATCAATTTACATACAATAATTAATAATCCAATATTTATTAAATTTTAGGCAAAAAATATTGCCGAATTTCTTCTGGAACTTGGATTAGGATCTTATGATCATCGTACTGCTATTGGTGAAAATGGTAAATTAGTAATTGCTGAGAAAATTGCAAAAAATAAAAAACTCGGCGTGTGGAATAAGTTATCTGGCTTATCCGACACCGGTGGTACAAATGTAATAAATGAGTAAGTTTAATTGTTTTGGTAATAGCAAACGTATGATGGCACTATTCTTCACACTAATCGTAATATTGTATTTCAATTTTTTTATTCATCAGAGAAGAAACAATTCTTCAAAAAATGGAAGCTAACATCGAAACACAACTCCAGATCATAAAAGATGTTAACTGCAAAATTGAAAACTTAGAGGTATATTTTGTTATAACTTTTATTTTTATGTTGCGTTTATTTGTTAATTTATTCGTTTTTCTCTTACAGACGGTGGCCACACAGACACAGACGGAGGTCATACAGATACAGGCGGAGGTCAAACAGACACAGACGGAGGTCATACAGAATAGACTAAATATGAATTTAATTCTTACTCGCAATTTAGTAACGATAGCGAATAGGAACCTCGGTAGAAAGCAGACCGAACACATACCTACAAAAGAAGAAAAAAAACAACCTGTTGGTAAGAAAAATACAAAAAAAAAACAGAAGCAGAAGGTTCCAGTAAAAGTTGCTGAATGTCAACCATCCGAAAAAGAGGCCAAAAAAGATGCGAGAATAGCCGAGCTTCTTGGACCTAATAATTTTGGAGGAATAAAAACGATAAAAGATCTGGAAAAAAACTGTTGTATTAGAGGAGATCGGTTAATAACTCATTTAGATAGATTAAACGAGTCAGCGTGCAATTTGGTTCACACCATGAAAATACAACACTTACATCTAGACACAGCGGCTTCAAATTCCAATTCGGAAAATGCGAATATTATTGCCGGTAGTTCCTGTGATGATAAAAATTTCGAATTAAATAAAAAAATTTACGAAAATTTGATTGCGGACAGTAAACAATTGAGAAAACAGGATGCTAACTTCTATTCAGAAAATTACGATCAAATATTAAAGATGCCCTCTCCAGAGACAATGGAAAATTTTAAGAAGGCGTTTTTTCACTAATAAGACAAAATGGTAACATGGCTATTTAGTGTTAATTTTTGCATGTCGAATTAATTTCTAATACTATTACTTATTTTCGTATTTTGTTGTTAATAAATTATACCATCACTATGAATGGATTGATCAAATTTGGTATAAATTCATTTTCGGCCTACGTGGCTATTTAGTGTTGATTTTTGCATGATGAATTAATTTCTAATACTATTACTTATTTTCGTATACTATTAATATGAATGGATTGATCAAATTTGGTATCAATTCCTTTTCGGCCTAATCCTCCTTATTTGTATTATTTTTTTACTTTTTACATAATAAAATATCAATAAAAACGTTTTGAAGACTCTTTTCTCGCTACCTACATTCAAAAGTTGAAGAAATCCGTAGTTAGCTGACTTCAATGTGCTAATTCGAATAAATATAATGCGTTCGAATTCGCATGCGATAAATTAAAAATCATTTCGAAGGTGAACGAATAAACTTCCAACTGTTCGAGTAAAAATAATATTTCTTGTTTAAAATGTTTCAATCAGAAGTCATCAGAGAGGTAAAATCGACATAAAAGATTTTCAAACATCAATAAAAAGACACCCCGCTAAATCACTCGACGCCCACACTAAATCAAAATGCGATTAGTACAGCTTAGATGTTTCAAAAAATGTATATTAAACAATAACAATATATTTCAATAAAAAATAACTAGGTATGAAATAAAACTAATGTGACTAACTGTATACAATGAAATAACAGTGAACGAAGGAGAAAAAAGGAAAATAAAACACTACTTAAAATAGTAGATAATAATAAAAGTAACGAAGATTGGCTGTACACGTAAATTTTGACAAAAAAAAAAAAAAAGAAAAAAAGAAATGGCTTAACGGTACCTGTACACGATTTGAAATCCCCCAAAAATGAAGATCTTTAAATAAAAGGTATTTATAATACAACCGCAATATCAAATAGAAAAATTGTTTACACAAAATCTTCTCAACTACATGACTAGAAGCTCCATCATGAAATGTTTAAATGCTCGAGATTGTTACAATAGAATTTCCATTCGTACGTTTCATGGTAATATAAAAAAATTCACCCACCGGAATGTAAATTACAAACGCCCTTAAATACGGGTTAAAATAACCCGATTTATAATTATACACGTAAGTATAATTACAAGTAATGATATGTGTCAATAAATTATACGTAAAAATTCATACCTAAATCGAAGAGTATTTTCTGTTACAGAAAATTCCAATGAAAAATATTACAAAAGTAATACGTGTTACAATATTCGTCACCAGTTTACTGAAATTATATTAATTACATACATATTTCCGATTGGAGATACGTTTCGGCTTAATAGGGGGGTTTTATTATCTTCGTTTGAACCGAAACAGGAAATTAATTCAGATTAGATAACTTTTCAACGAAATAAAATAATTTATATATACTTTTCTAAAGTTCAAATTAGAAAGATTTTTATTTTATTTCCATCATCATCTCGTACAATACTAAATAAATTACATAAACTGGTAACAAAACTGTACGTTTGAAACGAGCCAAAAAAAAAAAAAAAACGAGAATACACAAAAACAATCGAGATAAAAAATTACATATTTCAAAAAAGCATTCGCATAAAAATATTACGTCATCAAAAAAAAAACAAAATTATAATATTGACAGAATATTTGGAATATTCTCGTGAAGAATAATAAGAAACTTACAGAGGGAGGGGGTACAATCACAGTAAAAATAAACTAAATTACTGCAATAAATAAGTATAAATTTGTAGTAAACATGAGCATTCGCGATGTATATTTACAAAATATTTATATATATAATTATTTACGAAAACGAAAGAGAAAATATATTATTATGTACAATGTTAAAATGTAGACAGACGAAAATCACGGTGAAAATAGAAAATTGGTCATTTCAATTTTAGAATTTCAATTACATAAGTAAATAAAATAGATAAGTAAAAAAAAAAAAGAAACAAACAAACACATCGGGATAAAATTTTATCATTCGTGGAACCTTGAAAAAAAATCAGACTTATTGCTTGAGTACACACAATTGAAATCGAAACGCATCGTTTTTCGGATGTAAATCGGCGACTAAAACTACGAGGAGAAAATTTTCAATTATCTAACTTAATTTAAAGCTATCAAGCAAAATGCCACGATGCGCCGTTATAAATTGGAGGGTGGGCAATGACACCCTGCCGCGCATAACTTTAGCTATACCACTGTGCTGGTACTATCGTTTGATATAGTCGTAGACATGGAACTGGCAGCAGCTACGAGGTGCGAGTTGGCGCTAGTCTGAAAACGTAATTAAAACAATTGATTAGATTTTAATAAATTATTCAAACGACCAGCGTTTGTTTGAAGATTCGCTATTTCGAGGCGAGCGAATGGCATTGGCACGCATATGATGAACGAAATAGCGATAATTGGTTCTCAAATACACGAAACGTTTGGTATTTCACGCGATGGCTCGAAAAATTGGTAATTTTTCCAAGTTCGATTATTCGAGAACCAATTAGAATACCGCAATGGATGAAAAACCGACACTAACCACTTTACCGGGTCTAGCCCAAGTGAATACGGATCCGTCGTAGCACGACGTTAGTATACAATCTTCTTTGAACACCAATGCAGATAACCTCTCGTTGGAGATTTTTTTGCATATTAATGGCTCTAAGAGCGGGCATTGATCGAATCGCGGACACGCAGCTGTTCCTATTAGCTTCATAGGATCTTCCAGTTCGGAGAATCGGACGCAGTTACCGGTATATTTATCAGAGCCGCTGCTGTTGCTTCGAGACGAATACTTTTTACTGGAATTACCGCCGCTGTCTCGCCTCTCGCCGAAACTGAGTAATACTAGTCTTTGAGTCAATGTTGGCGGAGAATGCTTTGACGTACCGCTGCTGCTTTCTACTTGATTGTCTTTACTGTTATTATTATTATGATTGGTGTGATTTACATGGTGACGAGTGCTAGATACGATACAATTATTCGAATTTATATGGTTAGACGATGCGGCTCCGCAAACTTCGCCGTTATTACAGTATTCGTTAGTCTTTGATTTAATAGTAACTGCGCTACAATGAATAGGTTGTCTCAACACATCGTCTGTGATATCCCAAAGGCACAGCTGTGTGTCTTGTCCGACTGATCCTAACCTATAAGACAGAAAATAAACGATTTAATCAATATTCCATCATTTCCTCGAGAAAATTACTCATAATCTTTACCTATAGCACGTAGAAAAACATTGACTTTCCGAAGATTGATCGGCTGGTATAAAAGACGATGTGAACTGATCGAAAGCAACAACGTTAATCCAACTATGATGGCCTTGCCCGCGAGCCACAATTTGCTTCTCGTGAAAACTCCAAATAGTCACTAAATCGTCTTCTCCGCCAACCGCCACATATTTACTATCTGGCGACCAACAGACGCACAGCAATCCGCCAAAGTAACTTCTAGCAATTCCGACTAATTCCATAGTATCGTAATGAAAAACTCGCAGGAATCCATCCTGAGATACCACAGCTAAATACAAATTACACGGAGAAAAAGCGAATTGATTTATACAGCTGTTTTCCGATCCTATCACCCATCTGTATAACGGATTGCGGGTAGTTTTCGTTTTGCATACGTGTATCGCGTAACCTTCTCCACTCTTGAATAATTGGTAATTTGGTGGCGAAGCGCTGCATGGTAACTCTTCATTATAAAGATACAGCTGGCCGCTGGCGTGCGACGTTAGAAAGAAATTTTTTGAATTGGGTACCCATTGAATGCAGGTTACCTTACTACTGTCTACTAGCTTCTGAAAATTAATCGCGCGTTTTATAATTACAGCCATATGCGATAGTTGAGTCGTGAAAATAAAGACGAGTTGCTTACTTCTTCATTGAATACTTTATAGATATCTTTTCTAATGATATCTTGTAATGTCACAATACCAGTATTGAATCCAACTAATAATGGTACTGATTCACTCGACGCACCAAAGGAATTGAAACTATGGCATGTTGGATTCATCGTTTTATACGATTTCTTTTCTATCTGCGTAATCATATCTGCCCCCTGCAATACAATACATAAAACAGATGTAATACACCACAAAAGTAACCAATTTTAAAACGAATGGTTTATATATGAAATAATACTTCACAATTTAGATAACTGCTGTTAAATAATAGGATATAAACGTGAATTGAGGTACTTACGCTTCTGACCCCCTTATATACATAAATGTAAAGTTCTTTGCCGATATTCAAACATAAGCGTTCATTATACTCTCGAATTCCAGGTATAGTTACAAGCGACAAGTGAACTGAGTTTAACGGAATAGAGGTTGCTGCGAAATTCGAACGATTTGGACGATAATATTCAATCAGTGGCATCAAATTGTAGACCCCTTCTCTGGCAGAAAAACGTGTTTTTTGATCATCTTTCACGGAACTATCGCCATTCATCGCCATCTTTCATTACTGATTCGTTACATAATAGCACTTGGAGATAAATGGAACATTATTTCGCGAAACCAAAATTGTTTAATTAAATCAAAAGCTTTAATACCGACAAACATTTTTAAATCAACATAGAAAAGAGATAAGAAGAAACGCACATAAATATTGAAGTCAACGAATTAAACGCTAAAATAGGCTATGGATGAAAAATAATGCTGAAAAAAAATAAAACCAGGTAGCGCTAGTTGAATTTGAAAAAAACTCCAATTTTGATCTGCAAATTTACACCTTACTATCTACGTAAATATCAGACATTTAAGGTGTATTTATCCAGATCGTTTGAAAACTAGAAAATGTTGAGTTGCATTATCCAAAAAGTCCAATTTGAATGTTTGTCCATCCTCCTTTCCACACATAGTTCCATGATTAATATTTTTGTTGCCATTTTTGATTTTTTTTCTCAGCATTTGAAGTTTTGGTTTTGAGTTGTGACTTGGTGATTTTCGAGTATTTGCGTTTGTAAATTAATTGATGATTTAGTTTTGATAGAAATGGTCTAACGTGTTCGTTGTTCAAAGAATTATTCTACTGTCCACGTATTTAATTACCTCTATATTCAATTATTTGCTTAGTGTTTGATTGTTTAACACCTCAGTTTCTAAAATGGTAAGAGTCATTTCATATTTCATTTCATCAGAACATGTGATTCTATTGTGATACTTTATTCGATGTTTGTATTTTGTATAGGATGTCTACCTTATGATTCAAAGAAAAAAGCTCACCATTTTCACCGATGCGAAAGATAATACCGATATATTCGAAGTGAAAAGAATTATCGAAGGTAGAATATGATTGACGCAATGATGCATCTATTGTATACCAAATTTTACACGCAATTTTTATCTTTCAGGAATAATCAAAGTTTCCCCAGAGAAACAAAGACTGTATACGAAAGATCACGATGAAATGGAGGATAATAAGACGTTGTCAGAATATGGTTATAATACAAATTTGGCTCGTGCTCAATCTCCCGGGTTCATCGGACTAGCATTAATGTATTATTGATCAGTTCAATTACCTCGTGTTATCGTATATCGTGTATTTCATTTAGTCTCTATTTTTAGGCAAGAAAATGGAGAATTTGAAGCTCTCGATCTTGAACCTTACTCAACGCCGCCAGATTTGCCATACGTGATGAAAAATAACGCCGAATGTCAAGAGAGTACTTAATGTAGTGGATTATTATTTATTGCTGAACGGCGTTTTGATTTAAATTTTTAATTATAATTTACTGTTTCATACTATTTGTATTTCCAAGTTTGTTAATTTTTACTATAGCTATTGTGATTTAATTTTTATGGCTGCGTATACTAATTAAAATTACTCTTCATTGATTCGTAGGCTACTTCATTTCATTACTCATTCATGTAATAAACATCCGCAGTGAATTGGTTAACAAAATTTTGTTTACAAAATTATTAGCTTCGTCTGCCTAATAATTGCTGAAGTTTGCAATTAATTTGAAGTTATTTAATGTGATCTAATAATGGGTAATCCTTGATTAATTTCATTCCAGGAAGAATGACAAAACAGGAAAATAGAAAACTTCATTTCACAGAATAAAAAATAAAAATAATTCAATTTGGATTGATACTGATGACATGACAACAACATCAACTTTTCATGAAACGTGCCGGACGTGAGTCATGACTATTATTCATGACGCACGCTGACCTCAGAAAAAAACTATTTTTTCGTAATCGCAACCCGGTAACCATTGGAAAAAATCGTTATAATCATATTTTGTGCAAAAGAAGGAAAAGTTATTCAATTTTACACTCATTATTGTAAGTTCTCCTCAAATTGTTTTATGTTTTAAATGTACGGGCTCTATTTATCTTTGTGTTCGGTAAATTGTTCAAGAAAATGACATCCAACACTCATCTGCTCGTAAAAATCTTTACCTGGTGACCGATCATCGACCATTGCATTGCTTTCTGCAGTCAAGTATTCGCCGGGTTTTGGAAACTTTCGAACTGATGGCAAATGCACATTTCGGATTCAAAGAAATTCTGCTCAAGCGTATGTCATGGATCATCCTATGGCATATCTGCATTCAATCATTCATCCTTCAATTCGTGGCATCTGTAAATGTTAGCGAAGATCCGCTGTTATGGATGATAACATGGCTGAAGAATTTATTCAAACCACGATTCATCATCATTTTCCTATTCCAGCTTTTCTTGTCAGCTGTTTGCATTGTGACCGAAAGTACCCAATATTTACGAGTAAAGCAATGCGATAACATAACAAGATTTCGATTCATCTGCAGTAAAGTTTCTCTGTATCATTTTATATGGCTGCTTGTATACTTTTTACAAGGTATTTTATCAGCTATCGTATTTTTATTCGCATTGAAACATTATTTCGTCGATCCGTTGAATAACGAAATCCAGCCCGAAGATAAAATCACAGAAACGAGCATTATTTTGCTCAGCAATGCTATTGGAATGAACCTTATATTTTTTATCAACGATTTCTTCCGCCATCAAAGCTTCAAATACTTTTCGTTCATACAGCAAAATCACTGTATCTCGATGCCTGCCATTTTCGTAGTTGCTAGAAATGCGGCCGTCAAGTCTTTATATTGTAGCGTTGTATTTGTAGTATTTTATTTGCTAGGAGGTCACAGTATTTGTTCGTTTATTTGTACATCATTTTCTGTCAGGTGCAATATTTCTTATTCTATAGTTTTCAACCCTTTCGTTTTTTATTGTTTATGGCTTTTAAACGCTTTTATTTTCTTTAATAATTTAATTTTAAAATCACTTTTTAATATTTATCTAACTACTAAAATCGATTTCCCTATCGTTAGTAGTACTAGCACCAAACAGCACGATGTTTTTACGTTGAAGGATGCAATTTCTACCGATAATATCCCCCTCATACAATACATGGGATATTACGATCTGAACGTCATATCACAATTCGACGCCTCCAGAAGGAAACAAATTTTCTCTCTCAGTTATCCTGGTGGACACCCTTATACTTGGAGAGAAATATCTCAAGAAGCTCTCAAACTGATTACCGACACCATTAATCAATTGGAGAAGATAACCAACGCCAATAAATCGAATACCGCGACAGATAATGCGAAACCAACTATCGAGAAATATTACTCTAAAATGCGTCCGTTGTCGATCACTCATTACATCGATGAAAAGAATTCAAACGCTAATAAAAAGCTCAAGGATAATATTTTCTCTAAAATTACCAATTCTCTGAAGAGTATTCGAGTTGTAGCTTATTTCGCCGAAGAGATGACTGAGAAACAAATGGAATCCGCTTTGCAGCATTATCAAGCATTAGGGTTGGCTTGTTATAGTCTTTCTAACCTAGCAGCAGCTTCGAAACTAGACGATAAATATGGTGTAGTTCAGCAAGATCTCTCGATTATTATCATTTCTCTGTTACAATTGAACGTAGCGTTGAATAAAATGACAGTTGTGATTAATAAGAAAACTAATTCTTCTATTTTACGAATTAAAAAATACCTCGCGTCTGTTGTAAAAAGTAGTTTGTATAAGTTGTCTATTAATTTCGGATTGTACTCTAGAGATTTGAATTTGTCGAGCGATGATGAGAAATTATTTTCTAGTTTTGTGTCGTTTAAAAATTAAATTTGTGAAGAATAATAATTTTATAGTTCTTTATAATCAATTTGCTCAAGTCGTATATTTTTTAGTTGTTGTATAGATTTGTTATTTTTCTTTTGTACTTTTTTATGTACGTAGATTAATCATATTGATTTTTCGTTACGTAATGGGCTTAGTTTAACCTAGCGTAACTTTTCATTAAATATAAAGGTATCTTTTGTTTGTTACGTTTACTAGCGTTTACTTAAATTACTTGAATAAAAACTATATTTGAGTTCTAAATTTTATTTTAAAAACTTAGAAAAACACGGGTGTTAAAATAAAGAAACAAAATCAAGCGATACTGCTAGCGTTGGATGCAATTCTGGGCCATAAATCTGCGCACTCTTTGGCTACAGGTCCTGTAATAGCACTTCCTGTAACGAAAAAGAAAGAAAATTAATAATCTGCGAGACAAACGCAAGATTACATTCGAAACTCAAACTGTACCTTTCATTTCGCCTTTGTTGTTGACAATCACACCAGCGTTATCTTCGAAATAGATGAAAACACCGTCCTTCCTGCGGAAAGGCTTTCGCTGACGGATGACTACGGCGGGCATTACTGTAAAGAAATCGAGCATGAATATCGATCGTAGGAAGATGTAAAGTTATGCACGAATATCAAAAATTGTACCTTTTTTACGAAGTTCGGGTTTACCCTTTTTAACGGTGGCTACAAACATGTCACCACATCCAGCGGCCGGTAATCTGTTTAATCGTCCTTTAACGCCATGAACAGCAATAACGAATAAGTTCTTAGCTCCTGTGTTATCAGCACAGTTGATGACAGCTCCTACAGGTAAACCAAGAGATATCCTGAATTTCGCTCCTGCGGAACCACCACGTCCTAAAACAAACGAAAAGTCATCATTTAGTCAAAGATATTAGAAATTTACTGCAGATTAGGGAAATGTGAAAGGTGTTCCTCAATGGAGCTCATGAGTTGATCATTTGACAAGCAATAAGGAGTTAATTTGGAATATATGCTGTAGGAGATGGTTAGCAAACGTTTATATAATAAATATAATCAAATATTTACCTCGTTTCGACATGGTAGCTTAATTACACCCGAAATTAAGTTGAAATTCGTGAAATTTTTAAGACTGCACGTATAGAGGTACACATTCGAAGTGCTGGCTTATGGTTTGGTATTTTTTTGGCTTTGTGGCAGACGGAAAGTCATCGATGGAAAAATTTGTATTGCAGGTAGCGTATTTACTCCTTTGTGTTATCATTTACAAGCTGTTATCAGTTTGTGTTTTGGCGGAGAATTTTTTTTACTAAAATTTTAGTAAATTTACGTAGGGTTAGGTAGCTGTGGGTTGAAATGTATTGATTTTACGAGCAAAATCAATGGTAAATGCCAGTCATCTCCATTATTTTTCCCCTTGAACATATAAGATTATTTCTACCCTCGTACGTGCCTAAATTTGGTCAAATAAAATGGATAAAATGTGGGGTTTCTTTGATAATTTATTGGGTTCTTTACAATCTACGAATATTAGCCGACTATTCAACACTTCTGCTTCAGAATATGAAAAGTCTATCCCTACTGAGCTCAAGGAATTATTGCAATCGAATCATAACTTCGCTCGAGATATTTACCAAGTATGTAAAGTCCAAAATATACATAACACTCAAAATTTATTCAAGATAGAAAATTTATGAATATGTTTAGATTTTAGCAAGTGAAAACGAAAATGTTATATTTTCCCCAATTAGTCTGCAAATAGCTTTACTATTGACGCTGAGTGGCGCACAGGGTAAAACTGCCGAAGAAATGAAAACCAGTTTGAATTTGAGCAAAGAAAATGATGTAATTTTACAAGGAGCTCATCTCTTACTGGAAAATCTAAAGGTTAACTTTCAAGTTTGAATTTAAATTATTAATCAATGATTGGATAGAAATATTGACATGCATTAAAATATTTTTTTTTTTTAATTTAGACTCCAAATTTGAAAATTGCATCTCAAATATTCATCGATCAGCAGTATAACTTGAAAAGTACTTATGAAAGTTTGATGAAGCAATATTTTGAATCGACTTTTGAATCTGTCGATTTCCAACATTCATCGAGCAAGGCAACTGAAAAAATTAATTCATGGGTAGCAGAGAAAACTGAGAAAAAAATAACCAATTTAATTACTCCTGGTAAAAATAATATTTCTAACGAAACTGATCTAAAGTCTCAAAATTACTTTGTACTTTTTTGATGTAGGTGTTCTGGGTGAATGGACGCGCTTAGTGCTGGTAAATGCTGTGCATTTCAAAGATGAATGGAACAAGAAATTTTCAGAATCTGGAACTTACAATGAGTCATTTTATTCATCTAAAGACAAGTTTGTTGATATTCCAATGATGCATTGCACTGACAGATTCAAGTATTTGGAAGAAAAATTATATCGAGTTCTTGAAATTCCTTATAAGGTATACGATTTCTGTTCTAATGATTTAGTTTGATTGCAATAACCAATAGTTCATATTTTACAGAATCAAGAGTTCCGTTTTCTTATTTTATTGCCAAAAGAAATTGAGGGATTGCGTCAGTTGGACCAAAAACTACTGGAAAATGAATTTTGCAGAATTTTTTATGCCTTGGAATCTCGATACGTGTGTTTAACGTTACCCAAGTTTAAAATGGAACAATTCAATGATATGAAAGATGTTTTAAAAAAGGTTTGTATCATTTAGTTTTCGTGAAATGTTTATATATTTTATTATATTATTATTTTTGATTAAATATAATTTTCTGTAGCTCGGTATGGAAAGTATGTTCCTCGAAGAAACTGCGGATTTCTCTGAAATGTATGATCGTGGAGAAAATCCTCTTTATGTTAGTGAAGTTTTGCATAAATCGGTCCTTGAAGTCAATGAAGAAGGAAGCGAAGCTGCTGCAGGAACTGGTAAATTAATTTAAAGCTGTAATATTTTTCAATTCTTAGTATTTGGAGGTAGAATTTTTATTGGTGATAGACTCATCGAATTTAGAATTAAATATCAGTTTGTTTTTATTTAATAACACTATAACTGGGTATGAATGCAATTCTGTTCTAGCTGCTGAGATGGACGTGGGATTAAGTGAATTGGACGAACCTGAAGAACCACTTCAGTTTAAAGTTGATCATCCGTTTATTTTCCTGATTCTTCATCAAAACGCTGTATTGTTTATTGGTAAAAAAAGCTTCATTGATTAATTTTTTTTCCTAGTATGGTATTCGATGAGCTTCATATTATTTGCATTTAGTATTATCGTATTATTTAATCGTAATTTATCCAATCCAATATATAAAATATAGGCTGTGAGTGTTATACTTATAAAAGTGATTTGAATGTGATTAC
Source organism: Pseudococcus longispinus (assembly GCA_900064475.1). NCBI lineage: Eukaryota > Metazoa > Arthropoda > Insecta > Hemiptera > Pseudococcidae > Pseudococcus > Pseudococcus longispinus. Next base: position 6,624 of record FIZU01016838.1, on the reverse strand, counting down.
CTATCGAATTACTTATTAAAGTTCTAGTCGGGCATTATGCTAAATGCTAATTAAGAAATAAGTTCTTTACGTACCTATTATTTTAACTTGACGCATCAGTATTTATGAGATACTTGTGATCAATTTATTTATATTGCTTTATTAAGCCAATTTGTATGTGTTGTCTATTCTACAATGTTTAAGACTGTCGAGTACATTTATAATTGTTTACATGTACCTACTTCGTGAATCGTGAGCAAATAAATACATAATTATTTAGTTACCTTAATTGTTCAACTTGTATTCCTTGAATTGAGAATATTGTAGGAAAAAATTATAAATTATTGAAAATAATCGACAATTCTCTAGAACAGTTAAGATGTATTAAAAGCTAATTATCTCTCGAATTAACCATTGCATCGCAAATCTGATTTCATATTCGTGATGAGCGACCTCCAGTTAGACAGAAATCGTCTTTACCTCAAGCTCAAAAGCTCAAAAATCAATCTAATTGAGATTAAATAATGTTTGCCTGCGAGGTATCGTAATGCAACCAAATACCTTTTAGCAAAATTTGAAAAAAAAATCGAAAATGGGCATTCCAGGGGTCTAGGGTGATAGAGTCGAACCCGACGATTCCAAATTTGCCCTCGGTTTTAAAATCGGAGCAGTAGTCGCGGAGATATGAGCGATGAAAGTTTTCAACCAATCAGAATGCTTCCTATGCCTAACCTAACTCTTAGTTACGTGACTTTTTTCATTATTATAGCTTCCAGAAGACCTACGAAGTCGTGCAAAGGATCAAAATAGGGTATATCGGGGTCGTAGATTCCAAATTTGAAATTTATTTCAAGCAGTATTGCCAACCTTGCGAGATATAATTTTTATTTTGCGAAGTTGGCAACCCTGAAATTTTTAAATTATGAATTTGAATTCTACGGCCTCAATATAATCTATTTTGACACTTCACTCGACTTCATAGATCTTCTAGAAGCTGTTAATACTGAAAAAAGTCACCTGACCGAGAGTTAGGTTAGGCATAGGAATCATTCTGATTGGTTTAAAACTTTCACCGCCCATATCTCCGCGAATACTGCTCATATTTTAAAACCGAGGGCAGATTTGAAATTGTCAGGTTCGACTCTATTACCTTGGACCCCTGAATCGCCCATTTTCGCAAATTTTTTTCAAAATTTTCAAAAAAGTGACTAACGAGCAGATTTGGCACATTTTTTGAATAGTATGTTGAATCGGTCCTTGGCTGGGATTTTCGAACTTTCTAGTGGAAGTTGGTCCTTATGGTCTAAAAACTCACTGGTAAAAATTTTGCCCCCCCGCCTCACCTCCAACTCCTCATATCGCCCGAAATACTGATTTCCCTATAAATTTCTATATTCTGAAATTCCCAACCGAATTTTTTCAAACTCACAGGGATGATGAGCCATACCAAAGGTTATCTTTAGAAATTTTTTCAATTTTTTTCGAATCTCTTGAGGACCTAAAATTCATGTCTGAGCATGTTTCAACTCGATATTTGTCGTATAGGTACTGCAATTTCAGCAAAATCAAGCGTTTTAATTTTTTTTACCAATTCTTACGATTTAAATATTTTTGATTCAAAAAAATTGTGCATAAGGCAAGATGGGAAAAAAATGAAGTTTTTGAATTTGCTGAAATTGCAATTTATGACAAATATAGAGTTGAAAAATGCTCAGACATGAATTTTAGGCCCTCAGGTCACCTGCGAAGAGGTTCCCAAGATGACGTCATTTGTGCATTTTTAAATTAAATTGAAAAAAAAATTGAAAAAATAAACAAATTTGATTCAAATTCAGGTGAAGGGTGATTTTAGGTGTGCTTGATGATATACTACAAGAAAAAAATTTTCACCCAAAAATGACCGCTTTAAGGGTGAAAAATAAATAGAAAAATTGATTCGAAGTCGCTGATCACGAATCTCGTGTCCATTTGGCTGAGTCGAGCATGTTGCTGAGGAATCAGCATATTTCGACTCGAAAATGCGTTTTCACAGCTGTTTAATTCGTTTAAAACACCACCTCTGCTCAAAATTACACGAAAGTCTCAATTTCACTGATAAAAATTCCACCACACCGATAAAACACATCATGAAAAAAATATATTTAAAAAATTCCATCGAAATAGGGATACTGGTAACAAAATACAATTTAATATAATTGATAAAGACGCCATATTCAAAATAAATATGAAAATAAAAAAAATACGATGGGTAAAATAAAATAATAACAAAAATCCGTTTACTGTCCGGTTACATAGACTTATTCACAAATGAGTATCACAATTATTTCATATTTGGTAGACATTCGAATTCGGTTCCGTTTGATTAAAAAAAAACCAAACTACCGACATGACAATAATTATTCCTCCCAGTTCATTAACCTCTGAGATCAACAAATGAATGAAGAAAATAAAATAAATAAAACGTAAAATTACTCGTACAACTTATGCATTCGCGAAAACAGATTTTTTCGAATTAGCCGAGCTGGAGAAATCGACGTTGTAATCATCATCGATGGAAGACGATAACAAATGACCGGAAGCTTCGCACTTTGCTTTACCGAAAAATCTGTCGAAAAATTAGAAAATGAAATTAAAATCGAGTCAAAATAATAGCAATAAGAACACAAATCAGATTACGAATTACGTGCACTACACAAAATTACATAAAAGTGGTTCCAAAAGTACGTTGATAATACCACGTGATTAATTAAATATTATTATTTAGTGAAACGTTTCAAGGAAACATGAACATAAAACGAACTGTTACTTAAAATAAAAAGCAAATGAATATAAGAAAATGTCACGACGCAATCTTGGGCACAGCCCATCACAGAAGAAAACTCATTTCAACAGCACCTCGTAAAAGAATGAATATTACGAGGGTTTGAAAGGAATTCGGGTTACATTTTCCGCATATTTTCATCGTCGGGAAATTTCATTTTACTGCGAAGTTAAAAATATTTTCATCGAATCCAGTTCCAAAAGATTAAAGAATGGAAAGCAAATACCAACATGAACGAGCTAAATTCTAAAATTGGCATTTTTAAGCCCATAAAATTATTAATTTAAATATTAAAAATTACATTAATTACACCCATTAGTAATACTACAATTATAAATTAGTTTGACCAAATTACAATAAATGATATGTACAAAATAAAAATAATGAAGCTTTCGAATCCCATGGTACGGCAACACTTGATTTAAAAAGCTTCTTCCCAAGTATTATTCAATATTGTTACATCATATATTAAAAATATATTCCACCGCCGTTATGATATAATTTATTTAATGATAAAATTAATACACTGAGATTAATTAACCTTCTAGTAAAGCGATGACGACTTAATCCGGCAACAGCTCTGCTACCGATCACTTTATAGACATAATTTTCATAATATAGATAAGATATCGTGTAATAGCGTTAATAATTCAATTAAAGCGTTAAATTTAGCGGTTATTATTTAACCCTACAGATCCTTGAAACGTTCACACACATACAACGAAATTAATTACATAATCTAAACACAGCAATTGAGATTATACAGGTATTGTGTTATACGATAATACAGACAAAAGCTTTGGAAAACATAAAGGGTTAGAAAACTACACATTTATGATTTGTTTTTAGCAAAAATAAACTTACAGTAGTTTTTCGACTATCTTCAATTATCAACATTCGATAATGTTGCTTTTTTCGTTAACTTTTACATTTTTACTTAACGACATTACATTCCATAAACTATAATATATTTTAAAAATATTAAGTAGATGCATTTTCTTAACCATGATGTATTTTATTATGAATTACACGATACGCGAATTAATATTTGCGCTTGTATCGTTTGGAGAATAATTTATGCAAATACCTGTTTAAAGTACTGCTCGTAGAACGAGTAAAACTTGGTTTTGGGATATCGTCCAAGCCTCGATGAATAGATATCTCATCGGCGCTCAGATATCGTACGCTAGGAACACATAGTGAGTTCAAATACTCGGCTGTTTCTAATTTATCTTTGCTTGGCTTCATATACCTGTGGAAAAGATATTGCTTATTAGAAATATTTCGAATTGAAGGTAGATTCGTAGGTCTTCAAAGTGGTTTACGTTTTGAGCAGCAACGATGACACTACAACAGACACTGAACTTAGGGCCATCGCAGCTGACGCCATCCAGGGCTGAAATAGATCGGATTTGATTAAATTCTTATTCAAAATTTATAGTGAATCTGGCAAAAAGTGTTCCAGAAATCGAATTTGGTTGACTTTTTTGCGGGCCAAAAAATTCAGTTGGCTTTTTGTATGTGTAGGTGCAACATTGTAGAAAATACGTATTTTGGATTTTCGTAGTGGCACAATGGGGAGCTGGAGTCTGAAAACCCCTAATTTTCAAAGTGACTTCGGCTCAAAAAACTTTTTTTCAGTTTGGTAGTGGACACTACCCTCACTCAAAATATATCTTTACAACATTTTTTTGAGCATTTTTTGAGAATTTGGAGTCCTACATTGAGATATTTTTTTGGGCATTTTCCAAATACTATTGTGCGACCAATTAGAATGAGTTGAATTTTCGTAAGAAATTCAAAAATCACGACCAAATTTTTTTCTGAGCATTTTTTGAGAATTTGGAGCTATACATGGAGGCGATTTTTAAAAATTTTCAAAATACTATCGTGCGACCTATCAAAATGGGTAGAAATTTCGTCAGAAATTCAAAAATCACGATCAAATTTTTTTTGAGCATTTTTTGAGAATTTGGAGCCCTAAATTGAGATTTTTTTTTGGGCATTTTCCAAATACTAGCGTGCGACCAATTAAAATGAGTTGAATTTTCGTAAGAAATTCAAAAATCACGACTAAATTTTTTTCTGACCATTTTTTGAGAATTTGGAGCCCTAAATTGAGGCGATTTTTGAAAATTTTCATAATATTATCATACGACCTATCAAAATGAGTTGAAATTTCGTAAGAAATTCAAAAATCACTATCAAATTTTTTTGAGAATTTTTTGAGAATTTGGAGCCTTTAAATTGAAATGGTTTTTTGGATATTTTCGAAATGCTATCGTACGACCTATCAAAATGGGTTGAAATTTTATCAAAAATTCAAAATTTATAATAGATTTTTTTTGAGAATTTCGAGCCTGAGATTGCTCTAGTTCTTGATTAGTTTTAAGCAATTATCTTGTGATGTATGAGAATGCAAGAAACTTAGCAAGCAAAAAAAAAGCATCAATTATATCTTTTATTTAGTTAAACTTGCTTTACCTCGTCTTGAATCGACAATATTGGTGATTAGATCGTTTTTGTTTCAGTTATTTTTGTGAGTTACGTATAACGTGAATTAAAAAAAGAATTGATGCTTTGGCTTTACTTGTAAAGTTCCTTGCATTCTCATATATGTATCACGTGATAACTGCTTAAAACTATTCAAAAGCCAAAGTCCTCTCAGGCTAGAAATTCTCAAAAAAAAATTAATTATAATTTTTGAACTTCTGACAAAATGTCTACTCATTTTGATGGGTGGGTTCCACGATAGTATTGGGAAAATACCCCAAAAAAATTCTGAAATTTAAGGCTCCAAATCATCAAAAAAAATTTGATCGTGATTTTTGAGTTTCTGACGAAATTTTAACCCATTTCAACAGGTCGCACGGTAATTTTTCAATATTATCTAAAAATTGACCAATTTTAATAGCTCTAAAATTTCAATAATTGCTCGAAACGAATTTTTGCCATGATTTTTGAATTTTCGGCGAAATTTCAACCCATTTTAATAGGTCACATGGTAATTTTTCAACTATAACCAAAAATTGATTGAATTTAGTGCCCCAAATTCTCAAAAAAATGCTCAGAAAAATATTTGGTTATGATTGTTGGATTTTTGGCGAAATTTCAACCCATTTTGATAGGTCACACGATAGTATTTGGAAAATACCCAAAAAATGTATCAATTTAGGGCTCAAAATTCTCAAAAAATGCTCAAAAAACTTTGATCGTGATTTTTGAATTTCTGACGAAATTTTAACCCATTTTAATAGGTCGCACGGTAATTTTTCAAAAATATCTAAAAATTGACCAATTGTAATAGGTAGTTCCAAAATTTCAATAATTGCTCGAAACGAATCTTTACCATGAATTTTGAATTTTTTGTGAAATTTCAAACCATTTTAATAGGTCGCACGGTAATTTTTCAATAATATCCAAATATAGATTAAATTTAAAGCCCCAAATTTCCAAAAAAATGTTCAAAACAAATTTGGTTGTGATTTTTGAATTTTTGGCGAAATTTCAACCTATTTTGATAGGTCGCACGATAGCATTTGGAAACTATTCCGAAAAAAAGTCTCAATTTGGAGCTCCAAATTCTCAAAAAATGTTCAAAAAAAATTTGATCGTGATTTTTGAATTCCTGACGAAATTTCAAACTATTTTAATAGCTCGCATGGAAATTTTTCAATAATATGTAAAAATTGACCAATTTTAATAGGTAGCTCCAAAAGTTCAAAAATTGCTCGAAAAAATCGCTGCCATGATTTTTAAATTTTTAGCGAAAGGGTCTTTCCGGGTAAGATGGTGAAAAATGCCTCGTCACCGATTTCGACGAA
>FIZU01016819.1:0-22421 GCA_900064475.1 Pseudococcus longispinus | reverse complement strand
CGAAATCGTTTTTATCGTTTAACGCCAAAACTAAGCTTTCTACCAAAAAAAGTATAATGACCAATGTTGAAGAACATCAAATTTGCCACCTGATACACGTTTTAAATTTTATGTAGACTCAATTTTACGAGAAAATGCATTTTTTGAGTTTTTCAACTTGAGATTCCATTTTCTCGTGAAATCGAGTCTTGGATATTCATTCAAACCATTCAGAAAACTCCAACTCTAGTTACTTACGATTTTTTATTCATTGCTGAAATATCTACGTACACGTTTTCGAATTTTACACAGTTGTTAATGCAAATCCAATGTATTGAAACCTGAAACGTCTTTACACTCGGTCTTAGTTATTCCGTGTAAGCATATAACTCTTTACATCTGTATTTACTCAGATTGAACAGAAAAACAACTTGACGATGTTCAGCAGTGATTCATGAATTTTTTTTCTCGATTATTTCATAAGTTCGTGTTCATACCTATAAAAGTGATTTGCCTAATTCCTAGTTCTCTAGTTGTGAGCTTTATTTGAAAAATGATTTTAAATGTTTCATATTTTTGTCTTTGGTATTCTACTATGCTGGTTTTTAGCATCGGCTTTGGATCAACTAGATGCGATAAAGGTAAGTAGGCTATAGTGGATCTATTTTTTCATCAAAAACCAAATCTTGATAATTGTTTGAAAATTTTTTCAGCTTTATTGTTCAACTGGTACGAAAACAAACTTGTTCAAAAGCCTCCAATAATAGACGTGGAATCTCAAATGATTTGTAAAAATTGTGTTAGAGCCCGTCCTGCATCTAATTCCGAAGAATTGGAATTCAACTATGAAAAATCGTTTGGTAAAAAGGTTTTGTTTATGGATAAAATGTATGATGAGTTGAGAAATATGAGCACAATCCAAATACCAGTATATGATGGATTAGTTGAACCTTCGATCGTTTTTAATACTAGTAAAGGTGTACTAGAAACCGGTTATGAAGTAAGTTTTATGTACATACTTACCTATCTATGTAAGGATAAGGAAATACTATTGTTTGTTCAACTTTGGTAAAAAGTTGCTTCTTGTTTTGCCTTTCTTAGTTCTTTTTCTCACCAAAAAGTACATAAATAAGCCGAAACAATTCACAACATCATTTTTACAGCCATCAGATGTCTTCTTTTTTTTCTTGAACTTTTTCGACCCACAGTATACTACTTTCTCCAAATTTATTTTCTCATTTTTTATTTAAGTATAATTTTTTTTACTCTGAAGATTTCCAGAACCTATATAATTCCTGAAGGATATCGTTTCTTTGGTCCCTTACAAGCAAAAAATAAACCGGACAATTTATTCTCGGTATGTAATATATTCATCTTTTTTAAACAACTAAATAGGTATCTAAGTTACATCATACCCGTATTAAATACAATCGTTTATTTTATAATTTTTGAATAGCTTTATCCATCCGACTCACAAACGACACCTAATCCCATATATGTACTTTCCGAATATTTTAGATCAAGCAATGAAATTTCTACATCAACGGGAGAAGCTGAGGTAAAGGCTTCACCATCAACTTAATTTTAAAAAATATCTTTGCCTATCCAAATTGCAAAAATAATGTAGGCCTACTGATTTTGCCATGTTCAATGTATCTAAAAAATTTTCCTTGTGTGAATTTATCTTGTAATCCGAAGTCTATCATTGCAGAGATTAATTTGGGTACCTATTTTATCAATTGTTTTCAACATCGATAACTTGAGCCCGAAACAAATAAAATACAATTCTGATTTGGGAGAGCATTGGGAGAGAGAAAATTGCAGCACATTTGACGTGGGTAGAGAATTTTACAACGAAAATTTCTTCGACTCTTTATATTCTCATGTAAATATATTCATCTTTCTTGTACTTAAGTACATAATGTATGTAATCGTACATTCAATCAACCTCATAATTGTTATTGTCATAGGAAAACCAAAAAAGGCTATTCACAAGTTCTGAAAGTCAACCAGATACTTCTTCTTCTGAAGACTTGACATTATCTTCTGAAAAGGAATACGAATGTGGGCAAAAGTATGGATGTTTTGTTCAACACCAAATCATCCCATCGTATTATTTCCATTCCCATTACGGAGCACTTGCCACTTGTACTAATATGAATACAGTACCAGTTTGGGAAAGCATTGTAGAAAGAATAAAAATAGTCGATAGATATCTATACGCAATGACCCAGGTGAATTATTGCAACCAGTTCATTTTTTTTTTCAATTTTTCTAAAATTAATTTGCTACTGTTTGAATACATCACTATATAGATTTGGAGATCAAATATACAACTCGTAAACGGTTTTTTTGGAATACTCAAACTATCTCAGAAGTATTTTGAAAAAATTCCTGCCGCAAGACGGAATCTGTACCTAGATCAAACCAATAATAATATCCCAGTTCCTAGGATTTTCTATAAAATCCTCGAATATCAAACCAATGTTCCGCCTGAAAATAAAGTACACCATTATTTTGCAATAATAGTTATACATAATGATCCTACTTTGGATGCTAATACACCAAGAATTTGCGAAGAAGAGAAAACAATTAAAGGATGGGAAGATATAGAAAATTCTGAGTCGCTATCTGGCTTGACATACGTTTGTGAATTCAGCATAGATGTTGCTTTTAAGTTGAACTTATTTGGGGAAAAAGACTTGAAAGATGAAACTCCCTTGAGATTGGATCAGTTTCCTATTTATGATTTTGTTCAAAACAAAATATACCAAGATAAGAAATCAGAAATTGGTGATAAAATCGAAGAACTATTTGAAATTAAAAATAAATAATTGACTTTGAAATGACAAACTGAAGATTCAAAATTTGAATTAAATGAAGGTGAAGCTTTTTATTCTAACGTTATGAGATACGTAGGTATGAATTTGAAAATTTCATTTCATTCCTCGATCTAATTACCTATGTTCACATATGTAAAACGTATACTTTATTTTGCATTAAATTGAATCAAAAATATCTTTTGATTTTATTACCTACTACCCTTTTATAAACTTGGGGTTTTCAGGACCCGTGGCAACCTATGTATAATTCTTCAAGTACATCTGTATTTATACTCAGAATGAACAAAAAAACATCTTGACGATGTTCAGTAGTAATGACTTTTTGGCATTTTCGACTAAATATTCGTATTCTTCACACAATTATACATTTTATGAAGCTTGGAGTGCTAAAAAAAAATTACTGAAAATTCGGAAATCACACCACTTTGAAGAAAACTCATCTTGAAATTCGAAAAAACATACTTAGTTGATAATTTTCAAATGTTTGAAATCGAAATAAACCCACTCCAATAATGTTCAAAATTGTTTAAAACAATGATAAATTCAGTTGGGGTAGGTGCAAAATCGTAATTTCGTTCATTTTTACAAATATCCCGTGGTTACCTGGAGCTGGGGTAAATGCGAAATCGCCTCTGGCGACCTTTAAAAAAGTAAAAAAAAAATTGATACATTCATCTGAAAGAGTGCTCTTTGAACTTTATAAAAAACCATACCACTGAATTTTCCCAAATTTTTTAAAATCACTAGAAATTTTTTTCTGGATAGGTATGTGATAAATTTCACTGTTTGTCCAAAAATTAAAGAGACTCATCTCCATTCTTGGCCGCAAATCTCTCTAGAGAAATTCTGATAAAACAGGCATGTAGCTCATTCAATTCTACCCAACATCCCAAAATTTACACATGATCGGATTATGAGACAAAAAAACAGGGGAAAAATACAACAGAAATGAAACAAAAATGAACGAAACCAGAATTTTTTCAAAGTTCATGTCTTCTTTTTTCGATACACTTATCCCAACCGGTTCGCTATTTGCAGAATGTTTTTGAAAAATTTTCTGGGCTGAGGAGTTTGAAAAAGTCCGAGGCAGTTCAGGAAATCTCCCGATTTAAAGGTTTTTTTCAAAACCATCAGCTCATCATTTTTCAAAAACGTTCTGTCAAATGACAATGGCAAACCTGTTAGGATGAGTGTATCTAAATTTTTTCTCAGATAATCGCGAAATGGTATACGTGAAAGCCGGATAATCGAGGTTCCAAGCAGTACGTAGGCCTACCTATCTACCTATGTGCCACATAGCGATTCAAGCGTCTGCGTCTTATCTCTTATGGGTAAGAAAAATCTGTATTTACTCAGATTGCGCAGAAAAACAACTGATGTTCAGCAATGACTCACGAATTGGTTTTCTCGATTATTTCATAAATTCATTGTCATACCTACGAGAAATGTTTTGTCGAATTGTTCTTTTGTGAGATCTACTTGAAAAATGATTTTTCATCTTTCCTATGTGCAAGTTTGGTATTTCACCATGTTAATTTCCAGCATCAGCTTTGGATCAATTACATGCGACAAAGGTAAATTGTGAATTCATTTTTTTGTCAAAATCCAAGCCTTCATAAATTTATAATTGTTTGAGAATTTTGTCAGCTTTATTATTTAACTGGAAGGATGACAAGGTCATGCAGAAACCTCTAATAATGGATGAGAAATCGCAAAATATTTGTGAGAATTGTGCCAAAGCCCGTCCGTTTTCTCCGTCCATTTCAAAGGAATTAAAATACAACTATGAACAATCGAGTGGTAAAAAGGTCTTATTTTTAGATTTCGTCTACCAACAGTCTGTAAATATGGAAGTAATCCAATTGCCTGACTATGACGAAACCGTTCAACCTTCGATAGTGTTTAATGCTGATAAAAGTCTACTTGAAACAGGCTATGAAGTGAGTGTTATTCTTACCTGTAGGTAGGTAGGTAGGTACATAAATAATATCTTACACCATTACACGCAAACCTCAATAAGAATTATTTTATATGCAACTTTGGTCAATCTTTCTTTTTTTTTAATTTAAGATGACTTTTATACATTCTGTAGGAAGTCAAAAAACATACACTTCTATTCGTATGTTTCATTTACCTTCTTTTTTTACCTCAAGATTTCGAGAACCGTAATATTGGATGGACAATTTTTTATCTACCAAGCTTTTCCATCGAAAAATGAACCGGATAAATTATTATCTGTAATATTACTTTTATTTTTCATCTAACGCCTGAGTATTAAGTACATAGGCAATATCATATGGCAATTATTGTCACATTTTGTTATTTTCCAACAGCTTTATCCATCAGATTCTGAAGAAGAACCTAATCCCAGGGGTGTCCTTTCCAACTACTTTAAATCGAACAAAGAAATGCCTCCACTGAAAAAAAAATGCAGAGGCGAATGCTTCACAATCAACCTACTCATAGTTAAAGAATGATCTCTACCCATTCAAAGTGGGAAAAAAACAAAAACAATTCTTATGCCATTTTGAGCACTGCCTCAATAATTATCCTTTCGAGAATTTTCAGAGTATAATCCAAAGACAATTAATTATTGCATTTGCAGAATTTCATTTGGTTACCTATTTTATCAATTGATTTCAACATCGATATCTTGAGCCCGATGGAAATAAATTACAATCCCGATTTGGGTGTGCACTCTTCAAGAGAAAATTGCAGCACATTTGACGTGGGTAAAGAATTTTACACCCAAAATTTTCTGAATTATTTCTATTCTCATGTAAGTTTATTCATCTTTCTTTTATCCAAAAAATCGATAGATACCCTCATGTTATCCACTTACCTTATAATTATATGTTGTTATTGTCAAAGGCATACCAAAATATTTTATTCAGGGATTTCAAAAATCAATCGACATCTAGTGGAGAAGACTTCGAATGCGGACAAAAATATGGTTGTCTAATTCAACATCAAATCATCCAATCTTATTACTTTCATTCTCACTACGGAGCACTCGCGACTTGTACCCCTTTGAATACTGTACCAATTTGGGAAAGCATTGTGGAGAGGATAAATATAGCCGATAAATATTTATACGCCATGGCTCAGGTATATAATTGCAATAAACGCACTATTAAATATTTCATTATTCCAATAAATGCTGATACTGTTAAATACATCACTATAGATTTGGGGATCAAATATAAACCTCATAAATGGTTTTTTCGGAATACTGAAGCCAACAGGAAAATTCTTCGAGGAATTTCCTGCCTCAGGACGGGAACTATATCTAGATCATGTAAATAACAATGTTCCAGTTCCCATGATCTTCTACAAAGTCGTCAAATATAAACTCAGTATTCCACCTCCTCACGAAAGAATAGACCATTATTTTGCAGTAATAATAATTCATAATGATCCCTCACCGGATGCTGGTGCGCAAAGAATTTGCGAAGAAAAGAATAGGGTTAAAGGATGGGAAGATATCGAAAATACTGATTCGGTATCAGGCTTGATATACGTTTGTGAATTCAATAAAGATGTTGCTTTCAAATTAAACTTACTTGGTAAAGATAATTTTGAAGATAAGAATCCCTTAAGATTGGATCGCTTGCCTATTTACCACGCTGAACAAAAGATGTATTCATACGAAGATAAAATATTTGATATTAGAGATAAAATCAAAGAATTATTCGGAAATAAAGAAACTAGTTGGCATTAAAATGACAGGTCCAGATTTTATTTTTACATTTTGAATCAGATAGGTACCTACCTAATTCATCTTATAATCAATCATTTCCAGTGTACATATGTTTGTTTTATTATGCATTAGATAGCATAAATTGTTATTGATTTCATTTAATTTGTTACTTATACCTCATTAATAAATGAAAATTTCCAATCAAAAGTATTCATCATTCAGGGCATTGGAGAACCCAATAGGAGTAAGGCTGCATGAAACTCGAATATATGTTTCCCCCTGAAGTCTACTAAATGTTTTATTGCAGAAGTGTATAAAAACCACGTTTCAAAAATCTCTCTAAAAAAAAGCTTTTAATTTGTTCGGTAATCATGAAAATTATACTCAAAGACGAAGATCAAAAGGTCTACAACTCACTATGATCAATTTAGCAAAACAGAGTTCCCTTCATAACGAACGCGAGGGTGGGGCATATTGTCTAACGGGGCATTTTTGCTTAAATTACCCTAACTAATTTTTTGGAGCTTGAAAAGTTTTACAAGAAAGTTTCAAAAAAATTGTCCATCTACGTTATCAGCGGAGTTACGACGTGACGTTTTGAAGCATCTACCAGGACTAGTGCATAAGTTTGTCCCTTCAAATCCTGGGGCTGGCAAACAGGTATACACATTTCCTTAGATTAGGTAGCTGCATCTCTGGTTTGAAGACAATGCACTACTGCTAGAATGCCCGTATGTCTTACTCGCAGAAGGGCATAATCATTCTTTAAAAATTGCCATTCCGAAACTGGAAAATCAATATCTATTGAGGGCAGACAATATTGCTAATAAAAAGTCTTGAAACAATCAGTTTCTTGGGAAAAATATCTCTGAAAAAGGCCTGGCTGTGTTGGTATAATAAATCTGTTGAAAATCTGATTTTGTTTCCTGAACTGCATAAATGGTGACCCTTGATATAGACAAATTTTCAAGAAGGTTTCATCACTTACGACCTTTTTATTAAAAACCTATGTTATTTTCAAAAATTTTCAATAAAATTTATGTTTCTTTGAACAAAATTATGTCTAGTAGTGTCTAGTTTTAGACGAGGCTACAATACCATTTTTAAGTTAGAAAAACGGTGCAATATCTGCATTTTTTTCAGCTTACAATTGTTGAACCGGTAGATACCTTCTATAAAGTGCTTATTAATGAAAAGATATAAACTAGAGCACGTTGTTAGACGTGGTGGTTTATTTTTTGTTTTCATTAACAACGTATGCTTTGCGGAAATAACTCAAATTCGAACACTTTGACTGGTATATTGGCGATTAATTAACACGTATGCTTATTTAAAACACTCAGGCATCGAACCTGACCACGTACACGTTCTGTCTACGCTAAGGCACCACGTACACGTTCTGTCTACGCTAAGGCGCGGACAGTCAGATTAGCAAATTAACCAAATTGACCAAATTAGCACAACATTTTGTCCACACTAAGGCGCGGACAACGGGTAGCATAGATTTACATCCGTGTACGCACGGACGACCAAATTAGAACTGATTTTGCTAGCCATGGGTCCTCGGTACGCATGTACAGAGCACCGACGCTAATACCCCCACCTTGCCAGTGTTGCAGCTAGTTAAACCGGTTAACTTACTACGTCGCGCCGATGTGACGTAGTACCTAGAAGGAGGGCCTATTACCTCCTCACATAAGTAGATATGACCAAAATATGAATAGATGATTTCTTGATTCTGGTAGACACCAAAGATAATGATATAAGTACTTCAAACGAATTATGACGTCTGATTTTGAATTTTGAATATTAGATAGGTAATAGATATATAATTACGTATGTAGAATGTACGACATAGTGAATCACGCATCTTATGGCATGGAAGGGAAAAATCTGTAATGTATTTGCCCTTTGCGTTGCGCAGAAAAACAACTTGACAATGTTCAGCAGTGACTCACGAATCGGTTTTCTCGATTACCTATGTCATAGATTCATGTTCATACTCGTACCCACAAAAAGCGTTTTGTCAAATAGTCCATGGCTGGGCATTATAAAACTTTGTAGGACACAAAGTTACCTATTGAATCTGGACAAAGTTATCGTTGTTCTGTGAAAACGATTACTCTGTTTTATATGTAGTTACCTACCTATGCTCATCATTGAAATCAAGACGTATTTTGTCTTAGTCATACTATTGGTACCCAAGTTTTTACATTCTTATTTATACAGCTTACAGCAAAAGATGAAAAACACTTGACGCTGTTCTTACAGCGCACGCTGCTAACGTAGGTACCTACGAATCATTTTTTTCGATCATTTCGTTTTGATGTTGGTACCATTAATGTGAGATTTATACATCATACAATGATTTTCAATCTGCCGAATGTTCATTTTTTTACTGCATTATTGTGTTTCACCTTTAACTTCGTTTTCATTAAATCGGACACTGGTAAGTTGAAATCGAGTTTTTTTCATTTTAAAGAGTATCCTTTTTTCCCCTTTTCTTAGGTACAATAATTTGAGAATTTTTTCAGCTTTATTGTTCAACTGGTACGAAAACACGCTTGTTCAAAATCCTCCAAAAGATGATAAATCCGAAAATGTTTGTAAGAATTGTGCTAGTGCATGTACTGCATCTAATTCTGAGGAATCAAAGTTCAATTATAAAAAATCGGTCGGTAAAAAGGCCTTGTTTGTGGATTTCATCTTCAAAGAGCAAGAATATATGAAAAATATACATTTGCCTGAATGTAAGGGATCAGTTCAAGCTTCATTCGTTTACAATACTGAGAAACGTCAAATTCAAACTGGTTACGAAGTGAGTTATGTTTTATGGAAACAATTACCTAACAAATTCGAATTCTAACCGAATTATTTATTTTATTACTTTCTTGTGTTATTACATTTTTTGAATGTGAGGTTATTCGAATGATTTAATTTCCTCTCCAATCTCCTCCTAAATAAAGTTTTAACATTTAACCCAGTTCATTAAGTCTGAACTACAAAACAACATGCTGTATACCTATGCATAAATATTACAAATAATTAAACGAACAAACCACGGATGAGCATTATTTATAGCTCACCCCTTCTATCATAGAAAAATCGAATCTCATCTTTTCAAAAACTAAAAAACTAAATAATTTAACGTTCTCTTTAAATTTCATAATTGAATACACGTGTTCAACCTTCAAAATACAAATAAATTCCTTATCTTAATTGTAAATTTTTCATCTGCAATCTCACCACTTTTTTCAAATTTTTATGATCATCCCATTTTTTTATTTTAAACTTTCAATTTTTATTACGTACCTGAGTACATACCAACACTTCTGTTAAAACTATCTCTTGGCATAAAATTCCACCAAACGTTGTATTTTTTGCAAACTAGAGTTGACAAGAAAAAAGTCATAAACTAAAATTCAACAATCGCAAGTTTTACATTTATGTTTTTTATTACGCTCATTTTTTCTTTTGAAGATTTCGAGAACCGTAATTACAGACGGTGGACGTGCAACACTGGACTCATTCACATCAAGACATAAACGAGACGAATTTTTATCGGTAATACATCGTTTCCTCTTTATACAAAAACTGTGGAATATCATATTACAATTGATGACTCATTTCGTCATTTTCAACAGCTTTATCCATCCGACCCTAAAAAGGAACCAAATCCCAAAGATGTCCTCTCCAATTATTTGGATTTGAAATCGAAACAAATGACTCCGGAGATAAAAAATTCCAATGTAAATGCTTTATCTTTCACACAATTAATGAACCATCTCTACGAATCCAAATTGAAAAAAAAAATCTTTTCTGGCACTATTTCGCGTACCTACTTCTCAAGTTGTCTTTTTAAAAACCTCCATCATAATCCGAGTACAATTACTGCACAGGTCTTCGTTTGGATACCTATTTTATCAATTGATTTCAATATGGATACCTTGAGCCCGATACAAATAGAACACAATGCTGATTTAGGTTTGCATAGGGGGAGAAAAAATTGCAGCATATTTGACGTTGGTGAAGAATTTTACAAGGAAATTTCTTTTGACATCTTTTATTCTCATGTAAGTTCATTAATCTTTTTCTTTTCAAACTATCGTACTTATGGTATAATACCTAATGTATCACATATATAATCTACTTTAAAATTACCCATTGCTTTTGTCAAAGGAAAACCAAGAGACGCTACTTGAAGATTTTGAAAATTTACCAACTCCATCTTCCAAACTAGAACCAATATTGTCTGATAAGGAGTACAAATGTGGGCAAAAGTTCGGATGCCTTGTTCAACACCAAATCATCCCATCGTATTTTTTCCATTCCAATTACGGAGAACTTGCAATTTGTACACTTATGAATACAGTACCAATTTGGGAAAGCATTGTGGAGAGAATAAACGTAGTGGATAGATATTTATATGCCATGGCCCAGGTGAGAATTACAACAAAGTTAACTTTTTTACAATTTTCTTAGAATTCATATCTACTTGGTTTGTTTGAATACCTACATTAATATTATAGATTTGGGGATTGAATATTACTCTCAAAAACGGGTTCTCTGGAATATTGGAGTCACCGGGAATACATTTCAAAAAATATCGTCTGTACTTAGACGACGAGAATAATAATATACCGGTTCCTAAGATATTCTATAAAATCGTCGAATATAAAGTCAATGTTCTGTCTCGTGGGAGTAGATTCCACAAGTACTATGCAGTAATAGTTATTCATAATGATCCCACTGTGGATGCAAGTAAACAAAGGATTTGTGAAGAAAAGAAAACAGTTAAAGGATGGGAAGATATACAAAATACTGAACCATTATCAGGTTTAACATACGTTTGTGAATTCAACGGAGATGTGGCTTACAAATTAAACTACATTAGAAAAGAATTTGTTGAAGAGGAACTTTCCATAAAGTTGAATGATTTTCCTATTTTCGACACTATACAAAGTAAATATCTATACGAAGATAAAACATCCGAAATCAGGAATAAAATCGAAGAATTATTTGGAGAAAACGAACCCGGGAAAAAATTACAAAGATCTAATCAGATATGGAATGGTCAGATCCAACCATATATGGAAAATGTACCTATGTAGAGAGATCTAATCATATATAATTTAATCAAATTTGATCAAATTTAATCCTAATATAGCAGATTTATTTTATGAAACTTTTTCCTGGGTGTATGTACCCTATATATTCAGCAAATTTGTCAAAAAAATGAGTAAAAGATACCTACTCAAACCCTCTGGATATTCGATTTTAGGGCAAAATAAATTTATTAACACTGATTCTGCTAAATTAAAAATAATAAAAATTCCAGCACCACCGAAATTCGAACCCTGTACCCTGAACATGCATTTATTTTATCCAAGTCCTACCTATACCATTGATCCATCCCATGTTGATGTAATTTAGATTTAGGGGTTATTTTCAGTACACATAAAAAGATATGTACATTGTACGGTACACTGTAACTTTTTATGTGTACTGAAAATAACCTCTAAATTACATCAACATGGGATGGATCAATGGTATAGGAGTTGAATAAAATGAATGTAAATTTGACCAAATTTGATCAGATTTGATCTTAATAGATCAGATTTAATCTATGACATTTTTTCCTGGGAAGTTCAATTGACGTTGAAATGACAAATTGGCGAGACAACAGTTGAAAAGAGTATTTTTTTTGTAATTTAAAAATTTTGGAGTGAATTTGAACATAGGTACTTGTAATTATGTGTGTTTTATTATGCATTCCCTGGATAAATTGAATACCTACATGATAATTATTGCTTTTACATTTAATTCATTAAGTACTTACATACTAATGTTATCAATAAATGTAAGCATATATTTAAGCAATAGTATTCACTGTTCGGAGCATTGGCGAATCCAACAAAAGCAAAGGAGAGCACAAAATTCAAACGCATATTTCCATTCACCCAAACTTACGTAGCTGAATTTGCAGCTCCTCATTACAAACTGCTTATATTCTCATTTCTCATGTTATTCCACTTCGCAACGACGGGTTAAAATTTGGAGGTACGACTCCACCAGCCTCAAACATTCTATATGAATAAATATACTTTTGGGTGTGGTTTTACATTATTACCAAACATGATTTGTGTTCCAATCAGATAGCGTGAGGATAATTATCATCATCTTACAAGGAAACGCTCTTTGTGAGGAATCAAGTAATAAATTACAAAATCTGGATGAAGTTATCCTTATTCATTATTCTATGAGAGAGAATATGCTGTTTTATACGCAGGTAGATACCCATGTACCTACGTATAAAACAGCACGTGATTTCAATGATCAAGCACAGCTGTGCTCAATCATTGAAATCAAAACGTCTCTTTCTTCTTAGTCATACTATCGATACCTAAATCTTTACATTTTTATTTATTCAGCTTACAATGAAATATGAAAAACACTTGACGATGTTCTTACAACATTGCCACCATGCATAGTTACAAATCGTTCTTCGATCGTTTAGTTGTTAGTACCAGTGGGTATTGTGAAATTTATGCATCGAACAATGATTTTCAATCTATCGAATATGCGTCTTTTCACTACGCTATTGATTTTCGCTGTGAACTTCATTTTCATTAAATCTGACAAAGGTGAGTTGGAATCGAAATTTTTTCAGTTTAAAATGGCCTTTTTCTGTTTCCTTTGGTGCAATAATTTGGCGATTTTTTCAGCTTTATTATTCAACTTGGAACGAAACTCACTCGTTGAAAAAAAAGTGGACATAGTTAGTGGTAAAACCAAAACCGTATGTCAGAAATGTGGCATCGCCTGTCCTATGGTTATAGATGAAGAAACAAAATACAATTATCTAGCATCCGCTGGTAAAAGGGCCTTGGTTATGGAAAAAATTTATGACGGACCTGTGAATATAGATGAAATCGTATTGCCTGAATGTGAAGAACCCATTCAAACTTCGATCGTTTTTAATAAAAATTCAGATTTTCTTGAAACTGGTTATGAAGTGAGTTCGAATACAAATTAAATAAATGTTTTTATTTTTATTTTTTGTGAATTTTCTTTTCGTTATAAATATATTATTGTAACCTATTTCATGTCTAGATTCATGATACAAAAGGTATCGTTGATCCTTCACTATTGGAAAATGGAACAGACGATTTTGTATCGGTAATATTACCTACTGGTACACTTATTTGGAAAATTTTAAACGTACAAATAGTATTTCGGCATTTGTTAAACAGCTTTATCCGTCCCCCTTCACCAACGAACCTGCAGAACCAAAGCAAGTTCTCTTAAACTATTACAAATCTGGTAAAAAGGATCGTCCAGAAGAAGTCACTGAGGTAATTGCTTCAATAAAATATTTGGGTAAATTTAATATGCAACGTACCTACCTACTTTGATATTTTTGTGTTTTTTTTGCGAATTTTTACAAAATTTGTATGATTATCTAACTATTACGGACGACCAAGAAATTCATATGGTTTCCTACTTTATCGATTGATTTCAACATTTATGTCATGAGCCCAACTCGAATAGAATACAATCCCGATTCAGGTATTCACCAGCCAAGAGACAATTGCAACCAATTTGATGTGGGTAAAGAATTTTACGACGAATATTCTCTTCGTTCATCTTATTCTCATGTAAGTTAAACTTCCTTGTTAGCAAAATTTTAGCAACCAATGTTCATGCAACACCTTTATAACCTGTTGTTCTTCACACAGGCAAACCAAAGGCTGCTATTTACAGGAAAAAATGAAGAGGAATTTATACCTTCCAAAGAAAAACCGCTTTGTGGGCAAAAGTATGGATGTTTAATTCAACACCAAATTATCCCATCGTATTACTTCCATTCTTATTACGGAGCACTTGCAACGTGCACGTACATGAATACGGTACCAATTTGGGAAGGTATTGTAGAGAGGATAAATATAGTGGATAGATATTTATATGCCATGACTCAGGTAAGCGTTTGCAACAACGTTGACTTTTTAAAATTTCTTCAGCAGTCATACTTAATCCGTTTAAATATTTCACTATAGATCTGGGGATCAAATATACGCATCGTAAATCGTTTCTTTGGAGTACTCAAGCCATCTAAAAAATACTTCGAAGAAATTCCTTACTCAGACCAGAGCCTGTATCTGAATGAAACCAAAATGTATTTCCCAGTTCCTTTGATCTTCTATAAAATCGTCAAATACCAAATCAGTATTCCATCTGAGGATAGATTGGACAATTATTATGCAATAATAGTTATTCATAATGATCCTACTCCAGATGCTAGTGAGCAAAGAATTTGCAAAGGGAAAAATACAGTTAAAGGATGGGAAGATATACAAAATACTAGACCACTATCGGGCTTGACATACGTTTGTGTATTTAATAAAGATATTGCTGATAAGTTAGACTTCTTTGAAAAAGGAAACGGGAAAGATGGAAGTCCCCTGAGATTGGATAAATTTCTTGTTTATAACGCTCGAAAAGGAAAATATCAATATGTAAATAAAAAATCTGAAATTAGACGTAAAGTGAAAGAATTATTTGCGAAAAAAAGAAGGTACTTCAAGTTAAAATAGGAATGGAAAATTTACGATTCAATATTTAAAATTACCTACCTGGACTCAACTTTTATTTCCAAGTTTCAAAACATGAATGAAATATGAATTTAAAAATGTAATCGAGTTTGGAAATCTAATTACCTAACTATGCATTTTTATTTTACTTCTTATATCTATTAATTTAATTTAATTTAATCCATCATTTATTAATATAATCAGTAAAAAAATATTTCCAAGTTGATGATTTTATTCTTCAGAACGGTACCTAATTTGAGGTTTTTACATTAAAAAAAAAGAAAAATATAATGATGTTTCTGTATGATTTCCCCAAATATTCTTTCAGAGGAATAATAATTCAACCTCTCCCCAATGCTAACTGCTTAAGTCAATCATAAAGGATTTTCTTGTTGCTTTGCACTTGGAGTGATTCAAAGTCAACAGCGAAATGTGTACCTAACTGCATACATTTTAGATATTCGTAGGTAGTTAAATATCGAATTGTAATCACTTGGAATTTTTAGAAAGCACAGTTTTGGCTACAATTTTTGTTTTCGTTGTGGAAATTCGTACCTACATGTTTTTGACATTGAATGTTACGCCGCTGTTGATCCAATTCCGATGTACTGAAACGTCTTTCCACCTGTTCTTAATCGCATGTAAACCTTTTTACATTTGTATTTATTCAGGTTGCACAGAAAAAATACTTGATAATGTTCGGTAATGACGCACAAAATATTTTTCTCGATTACTTTATTATAGATTCATGTTCTACTGTGTTTCAAAGTGTTTTGTCGAATAAGTAGTTCTTTCGCTTTGAGATACCTATACTTGAAAAATGCCTTTAAAAATTTCATACTTTTATGTTTGGTATTTTACTATGCGGGTTTATAGCATCAGCTTTGGATCAGTGAGATGTGACGAAGGTAAGTTATGAATTTTTTTTTTTTTTGCTAAAATCCAGATCTTCATAATTATTCTAGAGTTTTTTCAGCTTTATTGTTCGATAGAAAAGGAAGAATGCTTGTTCAAAAACTTGCAACAATGGATAATGAATCTGAAAATATTTGTGGAAATTGTGTCACTGCTTGCCCCGCGTTTACTCGCGAAGAAAAGAAATATAATTATAGAGAATCGGTTGGTAAAAAGGTCTTGTTTAGGGATACCATCTACAAGCAGTTTCAAGATATTAATGAAATCGAATTGCCTCAATGTAACGGATCAGTTCAACCTTCGATCGTTTTCGACACTGTTCTAGGTGTGGTTGAAATAGGTTATGAAGTAAGCAGACTACTTTCATAAATATGGATACCTACCAATAAATACCTATATTAGCATGAGATACATGCTTTTTGCAAAGACAAAAACTTTTAGACTTGTACAAATTGGATTACTTATAGGTAGTAGGTAGTGAAATTAAAAAAAAAAATTAAATCAGTTCTCAAAAGTCAGGCTGGATTAATGTTTAATTTATCTTATTTCTTACTTGTACCTATAAAATGTGGTAAATATTACTACGTAAGATGATTTTTATAGATTCATGATCGGCTTAATATCATTGAATCTACTTTACAAAGGAAAGGTGAACACAGAAACTTATTACCGGTAATATTATATTCATTTTTCGTAAAACACCCTAATAGGGAGTCTCATATTACAATCAACGATTATTTTTCAATTTTTTAACAGCTTTATCCATCTGATCCTGAAGAGATACCTAATCCCATGGAAGTGCTTTCCAACTACTTTAAATCAAGCAAAAACGCCCAGGTAAATGCTTCGCCATCAACATAATGAATGAAATTACTTTACCCTTCCAAATTATAAAAATAATGCGCATTTTGTGCCATTTCGAATACTCCTAAAATTTCCCTTTTCAAAAATTCGATTATAATCTGAAGACAATACGATCATTGCAGAATTTAATTTGGTTACCTATTTTATCGATTGATATCAATATGAATACTTTGAGCCCAACGCAAATAGAATACCATCCCGATTCGGGTAGGCATTGGTCGAGAGGAAATTGCAATACATTTGACATGGGTAGAGAATTTTACCGTAATAATTCTCTCGACTTTTTGTATTCTCATGTAAGTACATTCATCTTCATATTTTCCAAACAAGCTTATAGGTCTCTAATATATTAACATTGTAATCTACCTCATGTTTACCTACTGATTGTTCTTGTCAAAGGAAAACCAAAAGACGCTATTCACAGGTAGTGAAAAGCAACCATCTCCTCCTTCTGAAATGGAATCGATATCTCCTGAAGAAGAATTCAAATGTGGACAAAAGTATGGATGTTTAGTTCAACACCAAGTCATCCCTTCATATTACCTCCATTCTAATTACGGAGCACTTGCAACTTGTACGCACTTGAATACGGTACCGATTTGGGAAAGCATTGTTGAAAAGATAAATGTAGTGAACAGATATTTATACGCCATAACTCAGGTACTTATAAAAGTTTCATTTTTACTATTGATTGATACTCTTGAATTTCTCAGAACTTATGCTTAAAATAACGTTACAGCTTCATCAATCAAAATATGTACACATACACTTTATAAACGGATTTTTCAGTGTATTCAAACCAACTGCGAAATATTTTGAAAATATGCCAGTCCCGGAACGAGATCTATATCTTGATCAACGCAATAACAGCATCTCAATCCCTATGATCGTTTATAAAATTATTGAATATAAAATCAGACCTAAGCTTCCTCAAGATACTCCAGACATTTACTATGCAGTCATAGTTATCCATAATGATCCTACTCCAAATGCTGGTGTTTTTAGGATTTGTGAACGAGATAGCAAGATTTCAGGATGGGAATTCATTGAAAATGAGGAATCAGAATCAGGATTAACGTACGTTTGTGGATTAAATAAGAAAGTTGCTGAAAAATTGGATCTGTATGACAAAGACTACATAAGTGATAAAAGTCCTTTGAGATTAGATCAATTTCCAACTTATGACCCTGAATTAAACTTTTATTCATACCGTAATGCTGAATTAGAAATAAGAGAAAAAATCAAAGAACTATTTGTTTAGAAGAATTTGTTTTGACATCTATCTACTAAAGGTCGTTCAATATCAACTTTCATGTAGGTAGTTGGTTGAAATTGTTTTTCAACTTGATTATGAGTTTACTTACAATTTAAGTACTCATACTCGTATGTAGATACATATCTATTTATTAGTACCTAGTAAATAACCTAATTCATAAATTTTTGTTTATTTTACTATTGTAAGGTTGAGCAATTGGATAAATACCTATTGATGTTTTTGCAGTTTATTTTTTTTTACAACATGCATAACTGCATATCTACCTACGTTTAATTTGACTTTCAGGGCGATTTTCTGGTTGAAATGATTACTTAATTGATTAGATAGCTTCACAGCCAAAGAAGACCTGGGGACAGGCGACAGGCTCAAAAAGTGGTGAAGATGAGACGAGAAGAAGTGAAAGTTGCCATCGTAGCGGTAGATTATACACTAGAAGGCAACACTGACGCGCTCGTGAGAGAGGGCAACTCTCTCAGCGGCCGTCGTGTTCCAGATACTAGTTACTAAGAAACTCCGGGGTTCTGACCAGCCAACGTGGAACCAGATTAGATACATCCAAACAACGTGTACAAGTTAATTAAGATTAAGTTAAAAGTGTTCCAAATTCATACAAATATAATTACGAACGTAACGAAAATGTGTGAAATAATTCATTGAGTTTCGTTTCACCATCTTCCGTGCTTTTTCTTCACTTGCAAATTTTCGAAATGACCCCCAGCCATTAGACATATCCATATCAAAAATCAAAAGATTTTCCTTCCCACCAGAAAACCTGTGTAATTTTTCAAGTTTTCTTTTTTTGGCTTAATATCATGAACTGTTCTCATTTCATTTTTCATTACGTTGTCAAAATGATAGCTTATTTTGTTAATCATAATTTTGAAAATTTAGCAACTGAAGCTTCATTCTGGCCAAATGTTGACAAAATTTTTCCAAAATTGTTCATTTTCTTCACATCTTTCAGCAATTTTGATTCAGGGGGAGGGGGGTACCTCTTGATAGGTGATTTAGATAGGTAGGTACTGCATAGGGTATTCCTAGTTTATATTAAAATTTTTGCAGGTATCAATTCGTAGAATATATCTATTATTTATTGTTGAAAAGTTATTCTCATAAGTCACAATCGAATATCAAAATTCATGGCACTTTACTTAATTTCCCCTTCAAATTTCACTCCTTGACGTGATATTACAACCAAACTTCTGTCCGATTAAATGATAGATCTCAAAATTCGTCCAAAACAGAAATATATAGTGAGACCAAAGGGCTTAGCTATTTAATTTGTTCACATTATCCGTTTTAATCACTATTAGGTATATAGAAGAGATACTCGCTGATGTTCAAGTATTAATAGACCTATTAAACGCACATGACCAGTAACACATACCCCGGGGGCGATATCGTAATCCGAATATACCGCAATTACGATATTATTTAATCGTCAAATTCGTACGGAAACGTATCCAGATCCAGCGTATTTACAAACATCAGCGTAGGTAGAGGTACCCCGGAATAACATACGTTCTTCTGTAGTAAATATTGATAATGAAAGTTAAACAGTACGCAGAACTTTGAACTTCTCGGTGAACATATAGCTAGAAATAGTGTATTTTTAAAACGACGTCTTAGTGGTTCCCAAACTGTACATTATTTTGTTAGTTGCCGCATGCCGCATGCAAACGAGGTTAGTAACCCAAATAATAAGTATGAATTATGTGGCAGCACATGTAACTTACTCCTGGGTTAGTATATGTTCTTCAAGTTCTCGGCGAATGTTAAATACCTACGAATTTAGGTGAAAAATTTTTGGAAACCCTAAACTCGATTCGACCCGTTTTAGATATTAACGTCTGGAAGTATATTTCATAACGTTTATTGCTAAAACCAGCTTGTAATTTTTTTCTCTCCATGCTGCTGGTAAATTTAATAAGTTCGTGCCATTAAACAATCACCTATAGCTCAGTATTTTCGACATTACCGAGCTAATTTAACCGTGTTGAAAATTTGATAAATGTTTACCCGCGAAATTCATAGTGTACCTTTAAAACTTGCTGCAACTTTTATCATCATTCCGACGAAACGTATTTTCCAGCTCCAATTACGCGATAAAAATAGCAAACCGAGATTAATGTTTGGAATCGAGCGAATAAATTTGCAAAATTTAAAATAAACGCGTAAAATATTTTTCAACAACTAAAGTAAGTATATGAAAACACTCGCGGCAACTTATAAATTGAATAAAGCAAGTCAAAAACATGTTTTACGATTACAAATATGCTAGAGCTTGGGCTCGGTTGTTATATGGTACGCTGTACGCGATTTTTTTTTTCCTTTTTGTCGAGACGAACGAGTGTTTTACAATGACGCCTTTCGTTTTGCTGATTGAGGTATGTGCACGATGTTGGCGTGGTTTGCAGAAATGCTTAATATGCGTCGATTCATCTTTCGCACGTGCTTGTATCTAATTTCGCGGTTGAGAAATTGATAATGAGGTTTGATTTAGGTGTGCTTTTCGAGCAGATGGGGTCGTTATTTGTAGCCTATATTTTATATCCTAGCTATGTTGAGCGAATATGCTTTCTGAAAAGATTCGGAGACTTTTTCAGTGTACTGATTTTTATGATTTGTTTTTCAGGTGTTCCTGATGATTTCAAAAGTAAAGAGGACTGAAAACAGGATGAGAAAATCATGGTGTTTTCATAAGAAGTAAATTGGCATTGGAGAAATAATTGGTTACTTATTAATAATGATCGCTTTTGTTTATTATGGTTTGGTTTTCATTCGGTTGTTTCATAACATAAATTTACGTTGACGAGACATTATTCTCATTGTTACAATATTCCATAGGTGAGTCAATGATAATCGCAGAACTATGTCACCTCCGATCGAGCTGAAATTTGGCTCACTTGAAGAGCATATCACTTTGATCTCACATCCAAATTTTGAGCTGCCGAAGTTGATTTTTCGACTTTTTTGGCGAATTTTTGAAAATAGCGAAAATGGTCCATTGAATATCAATTTTTTTACAAATCCGGTAAATTTTGAGATAAACTGCTGAAAATCGGTATATATACTAAATTCGACTCCCCGAGTCGATTGCGACCATCTTCGACGCGATCTGGAGTCTCCAGCAAAAGTTCATTTTTCTCCAACATTTTGAAATTGCTCCAGAATGTGCTGTAATTAACTTCGACAACTAAAAATTCAATCCTGGCGTTAGGGTGATATTATTAGTCGATTAGCACGGTTGAATTGAGAATCAGAGGTGACGAATTGACTCGTGCATTTTTCACAAGTCAAAAATTTCGACTATAAAAAGAAATTCCAAAATCGTCAGTTTCCCCATTAAATCGCTCGAAATTTCGCCCACCCCTAAAGTCGACCCACTGAGCCGATTGAGACCATTTTCGACGCGATCTGGAGCCTTCAACAAAAGTTGACTTTCTCCAGAATTTTGGAATCGCTCCAGAATGGGCTGTAATTAACTTCGGCAGCTAAAAATTTAATCCTGACGTTAGGATAATATTATTAGTCGATTAGCATGGTTGAATCGACAATCCGAGGTGACGAGTTAACACGTGCATTTTTTACAACTTGAAAATTTCGAGTAGGTATACAAAAAATTCCAAACAAATACGCGTGTGAACTCGTTACCTCGGATTTTCGATTCAACCGTGCTAATCGACTAATTAATATCACCCTAACGCCAGGATTAAATTTTTAGCAGTCGAAGTTAATTACAGCACATTCTGGAGCAATTTCAAAATGCTGAAGAAAAGTGAACATTTGCTGGAGGCTCCAGATCGCGTCGAAAATGGTCGCAATCGACTCGGGGAGTCGATTTTAGTTGTTACGCGCAATTCGTGCAGTCTGCCGAATGCGCGCATTAGGCATCGACGTTGCCTATTGCGCGCATTCGGCAAAATGGGGTCAAAAAATTGCCTAATGCGCGCATTCGGCAGGCAAATTTTGAAAAAGTGCACGAATTCGGCAACGGTGTTTTTCATGGAAATTAAATGAGAAATTAACAATATATTTAGTACATTACTTGTATAATATGTTCAAAAAAGTTTCAAAAAGTTGAGACCTGTCCGTTTTAAAAATAAACATTGGAAAAAAAGGAAAAGCGGTCGATGTGTGGTCATTTAAAAATTAACCTTATAACAATTTGTGTAGGATTAGGGTACCTACGGAGGGATGAAATGAGAAATGAAGAGGATACATTTTCAGGAAATTGAAAGAATTTCTCATCA
>FIZU01016809.1:0-13499 GCA_900064475.1 Pseudococcus longispinus | reverse complement strand
CGAATTTTTCATCCACCCCCTCCAAAAATATCGCGTATTGAAGTTCTGATATTTAGAGGGCGATAATTTGGGAATGGGTGGGGGTGGGATTCAAAAATTTCGGTGGTGAGTTTTTACATCAGGGGTGACATTTAGGACCACTTTTGAGGAAATTTGGGTCTAGGACCGATTTCACTATCTTACCAAGGAAGGCCCTTTTCAGTCGAGGTAGAGTATCAATTATGTAAGGTATTCTGGGCGATGAACCTTTAAATTTCACTCGTTGAATTGAAATTTTTCTTAATGAAGCCTTCGAGTATGAAGCTCGAAGGATTCTTTTTTGGTGATCTAATGTTTAGTATGTGTTTCTTACCACCTCCTGTGTCTCTTCCCTTTGAAATATCCGGACCCAATATATGACTCGATGACGTTAAGTTTTCTAATATTATAATGTAGCGAAGTGATATAAAATTTCGAAAGCTGTGTAACTTTGTAGATGTTTGAGGAAGTGAATTAGTAAATTATACCGTTGGCGATATGACTTCGAATAGAGAAGCACGTTACTGCTGGTGTGTCGAGTGGAAATATGGTTCATCTGTGATTGCAGCTTTTAAAACGAGTATTCGTTTGTCTACGAACGATCGAAGTAGTTTTTTTTCACAAATTTATTCTTTTTTTGAAACATTTTTTAAAATTGATTTTTATTACAGTGACTTTCATATTGATATTTCAATATGGCAAGAGTTAAAAAGTAGAATGGAAATCGTTCGTAAGGCAAACAATATGAGAGAAATACAATCGAGCTCTCGAACTAAGGTTTTTAAACGAATTTTATACAAATCACGTCGGTTATTTGTGAAAACTAAAAGGAAAAAGCATAGACCGACGCAAATATTTATTTTTACGTTGCAATGTAGTCGTTTTAGTTTGTTTTTAATTAATTAATTTTTTCTTTGCTTTTTTCGGTATGTAAATGTGAAGGGATAAACGTTTGATGTGTGAATTTGTGATCAGATTGTCTAACGAAGCGTTACTTTGTTTTTCTTATCATTCATTTCATCGCGTTTTCCGAATTCTCGTTTTTTTTTCATTTTCTGGCTTGTACGATTCGTTTTGTAGAAATTTTTGTTGGAAATTTTATAAGGAAATACGAAGCCTACATCAGGAAATCTGACTGTGATATTAAAATTAACGTCGATGAAAATACCCACGCCTCGATTCTAGCGCGTATTCAGATTCTCTTACGTAGCAGTCTTTTGAGCTTCTATGATGTTTTTGGTGAAAATTTTCTAATTTCAGGTTAGAATTATCGAAGGATAAAAGTTCATGTCACGGAATTATCTTAAATTACGGAATTTAAAACAAAGATTTAAGTACGGGTTACCAATTGCCTTGCATGGTTTTCTAATATTGTAGTTATTTTTTTTTTTTCGTAGAAGATCATTGGAAATTTGTACTGTTTTATTTACGAGTCGTCTTTCAGACGCCAACTATCATGTACTTATCTTTACTTCGTCGTTAAATTGAAAAAAAAAGTAGAAAAATAATTTTATTTTTGACGTCGTTTCTCTTAGAGCCAATGATACTAAAAACTGACAATAAGATGTGCGTTTGTAAAATTTTAGTTACATTTCTTCGATCGATTGTAAATAATTTATTGTAATCGGGAAACAGGGTTTTTTTATAATTTAATTTTTATTATCGATGAAAAAATTTTTATTGTTTGTAAGATTTCTTTACGACGTTATATTTATTTTAGCCATTATAGCAATAATTTGTATAAGTTTAATGTTGAAATTACTTTTGTACTCTAAATACATATTTGTATCAGTTTTACATATTTTTTACTCTATTTTACAAATGCATTTATAGTGAAAAGAAGAAGGGTTGATTTAATTTGTACATGAGTAGGTTAGGGGACCTACAATTACATCCAAGCCTAAATCGTTGAAAAACAAGAGAGAAGAAAAGGTATTGAAAACGTTTGAAATAGACACATACCAGAAAGTAGGTATCTGCCTATTGAAAATATATTCGACTTATTCCAACTATTTATTATTTTACTCGGTTAATTTCCCCCCAAAAAAAAAAATCTCCAGCGTATCAAACGTCTTCATATAACGCCTCTTACGACAGTTTTCATTTCAGAAAGAAAGTACCAACGCCGCCGCGAATTCATTCATATATTTTCATAGAAAGTGAAGCTTCAATAACTACCCCTAGTTTCAGTTTCTAATTTAACGGAGAATGGGTTGCGCGATATGTGAACTTTCTGGTCAGTTGTACGCAAGCAAGCAG
This sequence comes from Pseudococcus longispinus, assembly GCA_900064475.1. NCBI lineage: Eukaryota > Metazoa > Arthropoda > Insecta > Hemiptera > Pseudococcidae > Pseudococcus > Pseudococcus longispinus. The sequence goes on along the minus strand of FIZU01016809.1, from coordinate 11,222 downwards.
GAAAATAAAATAGACGAGGGTTGTTATTCGAGATAGTTTTCACAAAGGGTGCGATCCGCTAGCTTATATCCGAGTCGTCGATAATGTTTCGTTTCGGAATATGCAATAGTTGTTTTTTACATTCACTTTCGTCCTCCTCTCGCGTTTACCAACTTTTCCATTCATAATGTTAAGGTACGTATTGAAAAAGTTCATTTGTAAAAAAAAAACAACCTACACGCCCCACCGCCCAAGTTGTCTGTTGGCCGATTATTTTCATCGTGAAATGAGTACGTCAGTAGGGAGGTGTATGCTTGAACTTTGAAGTACCTAATCAATTATTGTGTGTGGACGAGGTTTGATGTTTGATTTTTTTTTTTTCGAAAATTGGAAAACCGTTTGGGAAGTTTTTGACGCGCGATTTTTTTCTCGATGCGTTATTTACGTATATTTTTTATATTCGTTTTGTCGAATTGAGAATATTGGGGGAGATTTAAGCGCCGAATGACAAACATCCGTTTACTAAATTAGCCTAGAATATTGGCAATGGGTTCGAGATTGTTAGGATCGATTCGTAGGTAGAATTCAGCCTCGCAATCGTATCATTGTTTTTTCATTGATAACTCTATTCGTAAATTAGAAACATTTACTGAGATTTTTTTTCTCAAATTTCAGATCGAATATTTCAGATTATTGGTGAAACGTATACAATAATGAATTTCTCCTCCTTCGCAACACCATTTTCCGTATCGACTGCTGTAAATCAATTCAACTTGAAATTCAATTCCGGTTCCGAAACCGCGACCAACGGATCGGAGATTTTATTGGGCGCGAATTCAAACGTCGAAGATGCAAATTCGCTGTTGAAAAGTGTCGAATCGGTGGCCATAGCTGTAAGTCGTTATCAAAATTCGACAACGTCTCGATTCAACAGCCAAGTTCAGCAAAACATGCTGAATAAATATTACCGAGATAACGGCGTCCAGATTGTGGACGAAATCTCAAACAACGCGCTCTCCTCATCTCTGATATCTTCCAAGTTACGAAACACGAACGATAATTGCCTATCCGGCATAAATTACGAGAACCTGCGTAATAATTTGCAGCAACAATTGTCCAGACAAGATTTAGTATCAAAACGAACCCTGCAAAATAACTGTATTCGTATACAAAACATGTGCAACGCGATTAAAAAAGAAGACAAAGATATAGAAAGTGCTTCCGTTTGTTTACCTAGTCAGCAACAAGCTTCCGCCAATCTTTCTGTAGCCAGTTGGCAAAGTATAGCAGCGGTGGCCGCAGCTGCTGCAGCTGTCGCTCCTACCGCACCAAGTACATCGGTAGCGGATTATTTATCGGCGCATTTGCCTACTTCCTCGATACCGTTATCGTTCCATAATTTCTTCAAGTATTCGAGCGAAAATGTTAAAAAAGAAGTCGACGTGTTGGATAGTATTGTGAATGCGGCGACTCAGAATCAACTTCAAGATGGTACCTTGTTCAATACAGCTGGTCAGAATACTGTAACGAAAAAAAATAAACGTAAGAAATCGCCTAAAGAGAAGAAACCTAAACCTAAACCAGGTGAAATCCGAATGACTACGGCGTTGGATGGATCAGCGCTATACTGTTGTCCAGAATGCCATATGGCTTATCCCGATAAAACGCTCCTAGAACAGCATCTCTTGGGACATACCATAGAAAGGAGATTCTTCTGCGATATTTGCGGCGCAGGATTGAAGAGAAAAGATCATCTGACTCGTCATAAACAAAGTCATAATCCGGACCGTCCTCATGCTTGTTCAGTTTGCACGAAAGCTTTTAAAAGAAAAGAACAGTTGGCGTTACACTACGTTATTCATTCCGGCGAAAAAAGACACGTTTGTCCCGAATGTGGTAAAGGATTCTATCGCAAAGATCACCTACGTAAGCACACGAGAAGCCATATTGCTCGACGTGTTAAAGCCGAATTGTCACAATATGTTCCTACCGTTGGTAACGGCGCCTGCACCTCGACATCCTGAGGTATATTTCCAGGGAACGTTAATGTTCCCATCACTGGAGCTTCTACTCTTCATTCTGATTTAATGGCCTTTGTTTCAGCCGTTAAAGATGCTTTCTAGAAAAGTAGTCGATGTGTAATATTACTATTTTTTATGTTTTGTTGTTCTTTATTCCATTAATGTGTAATTCAGTTCCTAGAATGTAACTTCGTGTTTGAATTTAAGAGCTCGGCTCGGTAACTTGGCAAGTTTTCTGTTACCTACTTGCCTATACTCACCTAATCAGTGTAAATGATGAACTTTCTGCCGGAATTCCACTTCCTGTTTGGCATGATGGTATCTTATTAGCTTTTGAATTAGAAGTGTTAAGGGGCCAACTGGTGTCATAAGTTGATGAGAGCGGTATGCCAAACTGAAAAATAAGTATGCCAGTACAATTGCCAGCGTTGAAAATGCCTATTGCCGAGTTACCTGTTCAAATAATTTTTCAATTTTGTATAACTTTGACTTTTTTTTTTTGTGAATTCTGAATTGTTGAAAATAAAATTTACGCTAATAGCTATTCATTTTTTACTACATACGTATAATTTTATAGATATTTGAAATGTTATTCCATGCTATGAGCCTATAGGGAAACCCTTCAACATTTACCATTTTGCTTTCGAAAGGGTTCGAACGCTGGAAGTTGACTGGAGAGCTGCAGATTGAAGAAATATCGGTTTTAATACTTTCCTTTTAAGAGCAAAAGAAGAATATAATAATACATTTAGGTCATTTCGCTTAGAGTAATCAGTAAAATCGAAAATTATAAAAAAAAAAAAAGGTAAAAAATGACTCTAACCTGAAAGAACGATATTTCCCTTACTTAGCAACAATTGTTTTTTTCCCTCATCACTTCACATGGAGTTATCACTCAGATTTCTGAAATTTCATAAAAAGTTGAATTTTTTGAAAGTAAAACTTGAAATATAGACAAAATTTTCATTGATTTGTACAAAAATTATGTCGGTTTCTCCGGGTCTGAATATTCTCGTACGTAGAGCCAAATCTTCGTTTCTAACATGCAGGTAATTGTATACTTCATGAGATTTCCTTCGATTAAAGAAAGTTTCTTAAAAACTTCTCATTCTGTTTGACTTGATTTCATTTGCAGAGTGATGACTTCCTGTCGACAAACTCTTTTATCCAGAGATAGATCTACGACCGATGTTACCACATTCAAAGATGACGAAAATTTCAATCCGAATGCCCCGGTGAAATTCTCTACTAGTCGAGCTGCTCAGTGGAAGGTTCAGTATAAAGCTAGAATTTTGCATCCGGAGACGTTTGCTGATCCAGATGAAGATTTCCGTTATACGATTTACACATATACTTGTCTATTTTTGGCATTGTATGCATTTATTCGAGAAGGAAATGAATGGGACGATGAAATGGCTATGCCATTAGGTAAGAGAATGCTTTCTTTGAGGGAATACCAAATGAATAACGAGTTGAAAACAGCCATCGCTAATAAGGACGATACTAGTGAAATTAAAGTAGAATTACAAAAAATTGCAAAAATGAGGAAAGAGTATAATTACGATTAGTGCGCTGATGTATTGTAGATGTTTTTAATTAATGTACATATATTTTAAGTAAATTGTTTCAAAAAAAAATAAATTTATTATCAAAAATACAAAATTAGCATTGAATATGGAAAACAAAACGGTAAAGATTAATTCTTCTTTTTTTTTGGAGAAGGTTTATTTGCCGAAGGACATAGATTCCGGTTGAGACAATCGTTACATTTTGGTCCAACTGGTTTGCAAATTTGTTGACCAAATCCAACCAACAGAAGATTTATCTCGGACCATAACTCTTCAGGTAACCATCCCTCTAATGCTTTTCTAGTTTCTTCTGGATTTTTTGTTTGTTTTGGAAGCCAGTTAAGGCGATTGACGATTCGATGAACGTGAGTATCTACGCCTGAAAAAATAACAAGTTTAAATTTTGGTTATATAACGAATGGGTTAATACTTCATTTAATGCACTTTCAAACTTACCAATACCACTGACTACTCCCCAGGCGCACTTCATACATAAATAGGCCATTTTCGGACCAACTCCAGGTAACGTACAGAGTAATTCAGCTGTGTTTGGGATATCACCGTCGTATTTTTCTTTAAGAATTTTGGAAGTTTCTTTGATATATTTCACCTTTCTCTGAAATCAATCGATATGACAATTTTACCAAGCAACTAAATTAGTCTCTGTAGAGGTTGAAAACTTACGTTCCAAAAACCAACAGGAATAATAATTTTTCCCAAAGTGTCGTCATCCGTGTTTAAAATATTATCGATGGTTAAACCATGTTCTTTGAGACGCTGCATAGCTGCAAATGTTACTTGATCTTTCGTTTGGCTCGAGAGCATCAAAGAGATTAAAGCGTGATAACGTTTATCCTGTAATAAAATCATTCGCTATTAGCCATTAGAAATCAAAGTGACGAAGAAGATAAATCATACCACGAATATCATACTTTTTCAGAAGTTTTCTCACTAATACATTGCTCACAACCCATAGTATCGACCGGTGCATCATAACTGCTTCGCATTTTTCTTATATTTTCCAAAACTGTACTCCAATTTGAAGGGGTCCATTTTTCATTTTTGTTGAAATAATCGGATTTGGTCTCAACATTTTCATTGGCGTCGTCGTCGTAAGATATTTCAACGTTCTTCTTACGCTTCCGAGTGATTTTAGCAGCAGTTGGATTCTCATCAGTAGTTGATTTTGATTCATCCGTTTCGGAAGGCTTATCACCGGCGAGGAATTTTTTGTTTCGAGTAACTCTGCCGCTGCTCATTATGAATCGAGATGAATAATTTAATGCTTCAAAATGTTTCCATCGGCTAGAAAAAAATTTTTGCATTCAAACTCTGTTAAAAGTAAACAATATTATTATTGATCATTGGAATCGTACCTATTTAGCTTTCAAATTTGAAAAACTTACTTTTCAGCGAGCAGTAATAATATCAGTTATTTCAAATTTGATATCCTTACTCATTAGATAATGAAGATTTCAAGCAAAAAAAATGAAATGAATAAGGTTAGACTGAAGAAAAGAAAATGAAATGTCACTCAAAGTTGAAATGTTGACTTGAAAATTCAGAACAAGAGCACCAGATAGACAGTTGAGATTTTTTTTAATCAGCCACAGAAGAGCTGATTACATTACTGATTAAAATTTTTTTAAATTAAAAAAAAATTGAAAAGTTTATTAGAAGAACTATAGTAGAAGCCGTAGAAACTCTGTTGAAAAAATACTTAGAAAAAAAAAACAGTGAAAATTAATCGTTCAACTGATTCGTACCGTCAGTCGTTCCTTTTTCCATTCAACGTGATTATGAAATGATAATGATGATAACGGCTGGAGCCAAACACTGCTAAATTGTCACAACACAATTTTTTTCACTCAGCAATCGGGGTTCAAAATTCGGTTAATAATTTCAATTCAACATGAATTTCTCATCTGAAACGATTCTAGGTTTGAAACGTCTCTGTAACACTTCCCTAGTGAATGACCAGCACTTCCACGAATTGGTCGACAGCTGTATCCGAGCTGTTCAGACGGACGAATTGATTAATAAAAGTGAGTATCTATACATAATTCGTATTTTTCCAGTCATTCATGAAATCTATTGCTTAGGTAAATCAATCGATGGTAAACTGGATGTAATAAAGGTAGCCTACGCTTCTTTAACCGTTCTGTACACTGAAGCTGCCAGACACAGTATGGATAGTGATATTCTGAAAGACATCTTAGAAGGATATAATTTGAACCACGATAGAATTTCATTCATCGTCGAAACGTACGATAAAAATAAACCTCAAATACAACATAAGTTGATGAGGATCGGTACCAGTTACCCTCACATAGTTGAAATTCATTGGAGAATGGATTACACGATTAAGGTAAATTTCATTTTTACATTTCGAATAATAACTAGTGCGTATTATTCAAGTATTTTTTTATTTGTTTGCAGTCAAATTGTAACAAGCAGTACATCCAGCCATTCTTTCATATCAAATTAGTAACTATAACTTCGAATAATACTGAAAAAATCATCAGATTTGTATGCTCGGTGCAAAATCTCGAAGAATTAGTTTTTCAAATGAGAACAGCAACGCGACATATGAATAAATTTATCACCGGTGCTTTGAAGTGATTTCCTTATTTGCTCGTATCAATTATTTTTTATTTCAAATGCTGTGTATTTATCTATTCCTTTCTATGCGTGATTATTTTATCTCAGTTTGGAATTTTGTATTATTCCATCTTGAAGTTACTCAAGTTACTTCCTGTTTTTATGCATTATTTTTTGTTATAGGTACAATATTATAAAACTTAACCCCAATATTGTGATAATGTTTTACTTATTTTTCTGTACGAAGTAATAATTTCCAATAAAATTTTGTTTCAATCAATTACTACTTACCCTTATTCTTGATTCCACTTTGGTGGTTAACTGATTACGAATATGCATGTATCAACTCTAGAGATCTTTTTATTTTATTGGATTCAGAATTCAATTTTTAAATTCTTTTCGATACCTTTAGAAGTAACTTAATAGGTAATTAGGCATCAACTTTAGAATCTCCAAATAAAGAAACATGTTCTTTTCAATAACAAGAAAATGTATAATTAGAAAAAATATTTTTTACAATGCTGAATGAAATTACACGTACAATTTAACATTATACAACACTTATTCGTTGACTATGATTCTTACAAATACGTTAAACTGTTACTTGAATACTTTCTTTTTTAATTATTTAAAAGTTCAAAACAAACATTAATACTACATCCCATCAACCAATTTATACGTATAATAACACTATACATTACGAATAAAACTTTATGCATGTAATTATGACTAGTACAATTATTTTATAAAATAAACCTTAAAAGAGAAATTCATTTGTAATATTTTCAATTTTCATCGAAACTTGACGTATACATAAAAGGCACAATACACATTTTGTCTCAGACACAAACTATAACATAAAATACTTTTACTTTGCACGGCACAAACGAAATGAAACACACGCACAAAAATCAAATTCATCAAGATTCGTCACACAATCACCACTCATCAAGATCAAAATAAATAATTATTACATAACTATGTCCTTTTGTATCAAACAAAACAAGAGAAAACAAATTAAAAAGACTACCAAAAAGTACAAGGCACAACTTGAGCAATACTTTTATCTCAAAATACTATTTAACTTGATGAAAGACATTATTAAAATACATAGACTTGTAAAAAAAAGAAAGAGCGTTAATGTGTGGTTGTTGTCCAGCAACTCCTTAAAATCACAATTTTTTTATAATACTTACGACATTTAAAAATAAGAAAAAATAATACGATTTGGATACTTCGTTCTTCAGGACCAGAACAAAAATGCTTGAAAAAAAGGATTTCTTCATTTCGACGTATTTTTTTCGCCATTCGTATCCTTTTTCTCTTCTTTTCGCGTTTCTTTCACGTTCCTACTCTTGTCATCTAATTCGTTGACGATCTTCTTCTTGGTTACCGGATCAGGAGCCGGCGAAACTTGATCACAGACCTGATGAACTCCGTCGGCTGAACACGAATGCGTGATGTTTTTCGCCTCGTCGATTGGAATTAAATTATTGATAGCGAAACTACTTTCTTTTTTACTTTTACTCTTATATACTCCGTTGGAGACATTAGAAGGGGTGGAAGAAATAGGCGATGCCTTGGACGTATCTGTCACGGTATTAGCTTCCGACGATGTAGGGGTTTTCGAAGTCGGGGGTATTCTCTGAATAGCTGGCGGACTCGAGGCTGGCTTCGAGATCGTTTTGACTTTATCGTGTTTCAGTTTATGGTGATGTTGCGGGTTGTAAATGGAATTTATTGGTGGAGGAGGGGGAAAAGAAGTATGATACGCAGCCATGGCTTTAATGTAGTCTAACGAAGTGGGACCATTTACAGCCCCATCGGCCGTAGCAGAAGGGAAATGCGACTGGTAAATTCCACAAAGGAACGGATTCAGGTTCATGGAGTTGAGCAATGAATTATGAGCTATGTTCGGGAATGGTGGAGGGAAAGCTGCATTAGAAGGTAATTTTGTAGACGTTGCCGCGACAGAAGGTAGACTACCGACGAAATTAGAAGAATTGGTAACGGAACAGGGATACTCTGACATTGTAGTGTACGATTTCGGAGTCATGTAGAAAGCTTTTTTATTAGAATTGGCGCCGGTGAGGTTCGATTTCGATGCACTCGACGAAGAAGTTATCGGTCCTAGCGTCTTAGGATCTACTTTCAAAAGAGAGATATTTTGTTTAGGTGCTTTTTTGGCGATCGAATCGTTGGTCGAATTTGATTTGCCGTCCGGAGTTGAACTAGCCCCGGGAGAATTGCCTTGGTATAAAGGCCTAATCCCCGAAGACGGAGCACCGAGAAACCTCGGTACATTTCTTCTAGCCTTGTGGAATTTCACCGGTTTCTGCGCGTTCGTGTTCGTAGCAGAGTCCGAAATGGTTGTCGGTTTGACCGGAGCCACCGCAGACGGAGCTGCGTGGTAACTCCACGGTCTAGTGAATGTTTTCACCCCCGTAATGGCTTTCTTTATCGAAGTAGTGGTCGTTGACGGAAATTCGATCGATCTGCCCGGCTCCGAAGAACTGACTCGAGCAGCCGGATAGCACATCGGTATTTTTCTCAAAGCCGGCGGAGGTGGCGTTATTCTATTCGACGAAACGGAGTAATTAAACGCCGGAGATATCGGATTACTCGGGATGAATTTCAAGCCGACTGACGTAAGAGATGCCGTCGAATTTACCGACATTATCGGCGTATTTATCGATTCCACTTCTTTACAGATATCAATTTTCGGCGGTTTAGGTAAATCGCAGTTTAGCAGTTTGGGTATTTTCGTAGGTATCGGACAATCTATCGGAGATTTCTTTTTCAAACTCGTGGTAGCCGTTGTCAAAGGAGCGGATACGCTTGTGACTGTATCCATCTTCTGGATTGTCTTTTCTGGCTGAAGGGTGGGGTTTTCCGCGTTTTCTTTGTTGTTACTCGGAGCGGTTGGTTGATGTGATTCGTCACCAAGTTTCAATGTGACTACTGCGACGTTCGAATTACCAGTGGAGGCTTTTTTCTCTAATTTTTCGACGATTTTGTTCAAAACCGAGTTTTCGTTCGATTTACAAGTACTCAAAGTGGTCGATGGGTTTAAAATGGAAGTCGGAGTTGCGATAAAAGGATTATTCAAACTTGTACTCGAACTAGAAGGCACCGATAGCGGTTCACGTAGATTTGGAGGCGGTTTCGTATAACTAGATTCTTCGTTTGTATTCAAAGTAGTAATTGTAGCAGCAGCTACCGGAGCAGTTGCAATAGACGATGTCGATAGTTTTGATTCTTTGGCTTGTTCCGAGATATTATTTACACAATTACTCACATCCGATGGTAATTTATCCACCTTGTTGTCTTCAGATTTTACAGGTATAGGAGTCGGCGTCGGAGTCGTCGCTGCGGCTGTTTCTTTATTTTCCAATTTCATCACCGTTTTTCGTACTTCCAAGATTTGATACAATAATCGAATAAATCCGTTCTGAAAAATTATCAATTAAAAAACCCATCTTTTCTTCGATTCGAACTCAACAATCCAGATACGTACTCGTTTCCATGACGAAATATAAGCGATATCTAACAAGGTTAAATGTTCTGGTAACTGAATGCCGTTAAAAAAGAAACGTATCTCGTGTTTTATAGCTAAACCGTACTTGGCCGACATCAATTTTTGTAAATGTTTGACCGTTACTGTAGCATCGCATCGTAGATATCGTTTACTACTGGAAGCCTACGAATGAAAAATACCGCAATCAAAAGATATCAATGCTGATGCTCAAATATACCGAAAATACCCAAGGTGAAGGGACTTACGACGTAAAAATAGTTCTGATCGCCGAGAAAATTAATATATTCCAAAGATAAACTAATCGTATCATCGACTGTGTAGAAATCAGAAGCTTCGGTGATTTCTCCGCGTAACTCTGGATTCTCGGGGTGTTGTTGAGGGTGCACATTGGAATAAAATGTCCGTCGGTTGCACATTTCGTCTACAAAGTATACGTTTTTATTCGATTTTAGGTCAAAATCGATTAGATGCCTAAAATGAATAAAAACTTACCCTTGTACAGATCCGGAACAGATTTATAAACAATACTTTGTAGAATTTTATCGGGTTTTATATTTTGTAACGGCTTAGTTTTATGAACGAGTACATCACACACGGGGCAATATTTCTTTGTTTCCAAATACTGAACGATACACTTTTTGCAAACTGTTGAGAGAAAAATTATCAATCTTCAAGTACGGCCAATTTCACCAATATAAATACTCACAGGCATGTAAGCATTCTGTAATGGCAGTAGCATCAATTAAATATCCTTCGCAGAGCACACACAGCAGATGAGGATTCAATTCCGTGATACGTGGTCGTGTAGCACATTTCATCCTGTAAAACGTAATAAAACTATACAATAATGTACTTACACTTACGTCGAACACATGTCCGAAAAGCGTTGCGTCGTTACCTTCAGGGTGATTATGGTGAGTTTAATAGAAGGTAATATTGTAACAGTCATTTGAGTTATATTGGTGCGATATTAGTCAAATGTATAACGTAGAATACACGACGGTGGTTACGAATACGTCTTAATGAAGGTTTGGTACAGTTTCGACGAGCATCAGTAACTAAAAACATAGGATCAGATTTGTGGGTCAATACATCGTAAAGCGTTTAAATGGTCGAATGAAGTAATCATATGAACACGGGTACCATCATTGATGAAATCCGAATCGCCAAATGTAAAGAAATTAATTAAATAAAGGAAATTTCACGAATTACTTTCGTTATCACAAATGCTGTTGCCTAAAAAAAAAAAAGAAAGTTGTAAGTAAACAACGTTTAAAAAACAAACATGGCACAGATCAAGTCACAGAAAAAGTAACGGATTTTTGTTTTGTGCGAAGCGGATGGCGCGGATGTTGCCTTGGTGTTTTTCGGAATTTTTCACTTGGCATTTGGCAACACTGATGTTCGCGCTACAACGTTTTTAGGGTTTTGCTCGAAGAGCGAAAACCCTATTGCAATCACTTTTTAGGGTTTTGCTCGAAGAGCGAAAACCCTATTGCAATCACTTTTTCTCCT
>FIZU01016792.1:0-10030 GCA_900064475.1 Pseudococcus longispinus | reverse complement strand
CAATGGAAAATAATTCGAAGAAACTTTCAAACCTAAATATCATGACAACTATGCACTGTACGCGAAAGTTTATAAGGACCAAAGTTGTAGGAAATTAAATTTTCTACAACTTTGGTCCTTATAAACTTTCGTCTAGAACGCTTAGTTGATGAGATATTGAGGTGAGGGAACACTTTACGTTTCCAAAATAAGGGAACACTTAGAGGGTTAAAGTAAGTACCTGCATCAGATCAAACCAAGTTCTCCACAGATCTATTTCCCACTTCAACACATATCCTACATTTTCGATCGCTGCTCCTACCAAAGCAGACTTCTGCAACCCATGCAACTCATTACTACATTAAAAAACGCCCTCTCGTAATCACCTTTTTGGTTTCGGGCACCTTGATGAATCTATTCAAAATGTATCTACTCTGGTACTTAGAATACTTAATGGTGGCGATATTCAACAATTCGACGCCTTCGTCCAGCAACTTTTCGCCTTTACGACTGCTACGCTCTTCATCATTGGCGATCAAATAGGAATGAAATTCTTTCAATCCGATACTCTGAAATATTCCTCTCGAGTAATCGGTATCTCTGTCAACAAAAATGAAATCAACATTAGTCAACTCGCCAATAGTCATCGGCTATCGATAGTGATGAAAAAAATTCATTTTTCGCGATTCCCAGTCGCTATATATGATACGTATGTGTATATCCTGACTCATGTATGTTTGACGACGTCGTCCCTGAACCGGAAACACCATCGTATCGATCATCGACCGATACTATACGTGAAATTCTTTCGCAACCACACGCTATACGATAAAATTCAAATTTTTTCGCCGGTACGATCGAACGATGAAAACGCGAGTGCCACCAACGGCCACATTCGCTTTACGAAATGTTGCGAAATAAAGTGACATCGGTACGATTTTAATAGCTCGATGACGGAGCGTCGCGACGCGACGTACTCGAAAAATTAAAACATCTCGCGTTTAATCATCCGTATAGGGGAAAATTTGAGCTTTAAATTTAACGAGGTTAACACAATTTGACCTCATTTGTCCTACACGACAATTATCAGTATTCCTTAAACCTTAAAACCCATACTACCGCACATTTTTTCCCCATTTCCTAGAGGTAGTAAAAATTCATTACGTTTTTGGTGCGTTTTTCACACCAGCTGGTAATTGCATTACAAGGCGATGCCATTCATCATGAAGTCAGTTTTTTTTTTTGAAAAAAATTCAAGTCAGGTATCTCGCACTTCAATGTTTCAATTAAAAAAAAGGTAGGTACTCGAGTGTCGTTTTTTTGTCCGGATTTTTTTCGCCGAAAATTTATTCATTTAGTCCAGAAACAACTAAATGTCTACATGAAAAACGATTGATAATCTTAAGCGATTAGTACGAAAACAGCAGGGTATGTTTCTTTTTTCGAACACGAGTTGACATGTGGTTTCTCTTTTATGTAGTATGAACTAAAAGAAAATTTTGAGGAAGAGGACATCAAAAATTGTCCCCAGGGGGCTAGGAGAAAAAACACATATTTCTGGCACAAAAAAGATCGAGAATTAAAATTTTTTTTGGCGATTCTCGCGAATTAAATTAAATATTTCTGGCTTTGGAAAATTGTGAACAAAAAAAGTTGAAAAAACAAAAAATTCTCGATTTTGCAGAAATTGCGATAAATGACAATATCGAATTGAAACATTCTCAGACATGAATTTTAGGATCTGGGTCACGTGGTAGGGGGTTGTGGGTTCCCAAAATGGAAAAAGGTTGAAAAAATGAATAAATTTGGTGCAACTTCAGGTTGATTGCTTGTTTAGGTGTACTTGATGATATATTGCCAGGAATTTATTTTTTTGTGATAGGTAGTTCGCCAGCTTCTTTTAATTGATCGATTTTGACCGTTTTTTTTGAAAAGTTCATTTTGATGTGTAGATGTGTCACCAAGCATCGATGTTCAAAAATTTTCAACTTTGAGACACCTGAGCTAGCCTAAATTTTTGTCATTTTTGAACCATTTTTTCCAACTTTTTTTTTGACATTTTTTCAACTGTTTTATCATTTTATAAAAACATTTTTTGACGGTTTTTCCGCATTTTTATAACTTTTTTGATATTTTTTTCAAACTTTTGAGAGAAAAAATTGAAATAATGGAATGATTTGAACTTATGAAAAGAGAAGTAGGAGTCATTTGTGCAGGAGGAGAGGGTGGTGACAAAGAACGTGATTTTATTGTGAAATTATAAAAAATGTTCATCATCATCAGGGTTTTAAAAAAGTATATTATTGAGTCCAATCGAAACCTGGGTGAAAATTTTTGCATAAAAAGGCATTCGAAAGCTAAAATTTCGTATAGTTGACTAATCGAAAAAAAAACAATTTTAAACGAATTTCAACGTAAAAAGGAAGATTTTTGATCCAAATTCATCACTTTTTGAATACCAAGTTGATTATAACCCAATCTGAATTTTGCCCAATGAAAGGTCAAAAATCTATGACTTTTTTATGACCTGGTAATTTTTTGCATAATCCATGACTTTTCTATGACATCCATGACCTGCTAGACACCCTGGGGAAGTAATGACGGATTCGAGTTCAGAAGGGTCGAATTATATGGAAATGATACCAAACATACAACTTCCCCTTTATTTGCAAAAATAAGCACGTTTCCACTCTTAGAACTCCCTCCTGCTCGCCCCAATGGCAATTTTTGATGGCTCACTTCCCCAAAATTGTATTTTAGTTCATAATAAAAGAAAATCCAGAGTCAACTCGAGTACAAAAAAGAAGTATACTTGTGCTAACCGTTAAGATCATAATTGAGCCAAAATTGCATGTCAGATGCAGATGCACTCTACACATGTACTTATAAAATGAACCTGACGACATCTGGTTTCCAAATGCACGTACTACTTTTACACTTCCGAAAAGAACAGTAAAATGATCTACTTAATCAAAGATTAATACTACATTGTCGGAATGTACGAAAAACGCGCGAGCTTCGTTTAGCTGACACGATCGTTTCGTTATAAATCGTGGTAAGCATACCGGTGAACCTGCCTATGCACGCAGGTACTTAATCTACGTAGTAAAATGTGTACTTGATGTAGTAGTAGTACATACTTGTACGAGTGTATACTTACAAATTACACGCCAGCCTTTGGATATTGTACTGTTTATGGAATTCCAGTAATTCATCGATTAATCCTCTTTCCATCATTTCGTTGACGCGTACCGTAAGTCTAGCGTTAAGCACTTCCTGCAACACGATAATACACAAATGTCAGCAAATTCGTGAAATTATTCACGCGACTTGGAAATTTTCGATGATTTAATCGCGAAAATATGCACATACGTTACAAATTTAGAACATACGATTTTATTAAAGAAAAAAAAGGAATCAGGCCAAGTTTTCCATTAAATTGGAAAAGCGTTGAAATCACATGTTTTTGAGAATCTAATCACTTGATTTGATCTACTCTGAAACGAACTCATCAAATTTGTGTTCTAATGTGGTACGTCGCATACTCGAACGTGTCACAAATATTACGCAAAACACCTATCGACGCCTATCAATAGTTATAACTAAGAAAATACCCAGTAAACTGAACTTACATAATCTTCAAAAAGATGAATCTGCCACCACGGACAAATAACGCACAACATACTAGGAACACAATTCTCAAAAGAATGAGAGCACAACACAACCAAACCAAATCAAACCAAACCAAACCAAACCAAACGCTCATGCTTCATATAAAAGTCACGTACAGTGCTCCTTATCATTCATCCCCTAACCATTCGTGCCTCAAAACAGGTTAGGAACAATGGTTAAAGCATTCAACTTAGAACGCTAGAACAGAAACATTGCGACGGAAATACACAAGTTCGTCCAAAATATACAAATAAGTGGAATGATATTTCAAAAGTTCAAAACGGCTTTTGTCTATTTTTTTCAACGTGTTGTTTTACAGCGCCAGAGTGTGTCTAAATCATTGATTTTACAAGTTGTAAAATCAACGGACTGAATGTCTCACTCTTACACCAGACTGAAAAAATATTTCATACCGGACAAGAATAAACTCTGAACACCCCCCCCCCTCATTTTTAGTAGACGAATTTTCGAATTTTCCAGAAGTTGAAAAACATACCTAAATCTTGATAACTAATTGGAAATTTTCTGAAATTTTGGGTCGAGCCTCCCCACCCCTAGAGTTAATTTTGATTTTTTGTAAGGAAAGGACATCACATGCGGATTCGAGAGTTCAAAAAACAATAATTATTGAGATATCTCACACAATAACACGAGAAAATTTCAATTTTTGGTCCACAACCTTTCATCTTTCCCGACACCTTGAGTAGGGTGGTTCTTATTTTATACTTTATGGAAAAAAAATTTCTGATATGTTTTGTTCTGACCTCCCAAAGCTGTTCTTTTTTATGGAAAAATAAACCCTAGAAAGTTTCAGCCTCTACATGCAAAATAAATGGTGCCAAACTCTCCTGAATTTTCAAAAAAAAAAAATTAGAAAGTGTGATAAATTTTTTTTATCCTATATGTTTTTGTTCCATTTTCTCCTTATATACTCCCCCCCCCCTCATTACAAACGGCTCTCAAATTTCTGTTGGCATCACTTGAAATTCAGTTAGGGAAAAAATAAAAAATAGGGAATTATTTTCTCATAAGGGACATGGGAGCAAAAAAATGCAAAAGTTCAAAATAAGGCCGCCTTAACCTTGAGGTTTTAATACGAACTCACCTCATCGAAATAGATTTCAGAGGTCAAAAAGTATACCTACAAATTGATATCCAAATAAAAATTTTCTCAATATTCCGAGTCTAGCCTCGCCCCTTTACTCCCCCGCGGAACATATTATTAGTGGGGGTGTCATCAAAATAACTCAAGATAAATTCACGAACTTCGAAAACCTGAAGCAAAGTGAAATGGTTGGAAAAAAGCACCAGAATAGGAAGTAATAATAAGTTTATTGTCAATGTTATAACTCAAAACTAAGAAAATTTCCAAAAGTTGAAATTTTATAATTCAAAATGTTTTTTTAAAAATTGAATATTGATAAAATAAAATTAGTATTCGTTCATTTTTTTCCAATTCTTTTTTGAAATACCCAAATGTTGCCCATTTTGGGAACCCACACTTCCTATGAGATGACCTAGGGCTCTAAAAGTCATATTTGGACTAGTTCCAAGGCGATATCTATCACATATTGCAATCTGAGCAAAATCGAGAAAGTTTTAAAAAATTTTCAACTCAAGTCACGCAAAAATTTTCCAGTTAAACATACCCTACTCAAATCGTGAAAAAATGCAAAAAATCAAAGTTTCTCGATTTTGATGAAATTGCAATGTATGCGATGAAACCAGTTCGAATATGATTTTTAGGTCCCTAGGCCATCTCGGTGGAAGTTGTGGGCTTCCAAAATGCCGTCATTCAAGTATTTCAAAAAAAAAATGGGAATAAAGGGGAAAATGAAGGAATTTGGTTTGAATTTAGCTTGATGGTGTATTCAAATGTCATTGATAATATATTACAAGAATTTTTTTTTTACCAGGAATGGCCCATTTAAGAAGAAAAAATGAGCAAAAAAATCGGTTTTTTGCATTTTAGAAGGTGACGCACCAAAATATCAAATTTTACAAAACTGAGTTCACGATATACAGGGTGTTTCGAGAATCGTCATCCATACGCGAGATTTGGATACAACAGAGTATCACTAAAAAAAAAAAAACTTCAGATGAACATGTTACCTATCTCAAATCTTTAATGGACATACCTTTTTTCAAAAAAAAATCGAATCAAAATCAATTTTCAATCATGGAACTGGATAATACTTCAAAAATCGAACAAATTTTCATATCATGCATTTTTGCCCAACTTCAAAACTGAAGGGCCATAAAAATAATTTGAAACGAAAAAACTCGAACAATTTTTGTCATGTTCATTTTTTGCCTAAACCCAAAATTGTAGGGTCTACATAACATTGAGAGTACAAAAAATTGTAAAAATTTTGAATTTTATGAACTTCGAGTGTTACAGCCCCTTCGATTTTGATTTTAGAAAAAAAAATGAACATAATGAAAATTGTTCTGTTTTCAAAGTACTATTCATTCCTGCGTCTGATTTTTTACAGGATTTTTCCATTTCTAATCATTCTTACAGCCCCTTCAATTCTGAGTTGGACAAAAATGCGTTATATGAAAAATTGTTCAATTTTTCAAGTACTATTCATTACCATGATTGAAAATTGGTTTTGATTCGATTTTTTTCGAAAAGAATTTGCCCCTTACATATTCGTGATTAGCAACATGTACATCCAAAGTTTTTTCTTAGCGGTACCTTGTTGTATCCAAATCTCGCGTATGACAGAAGACTCCGGGAACACCCTGTATGTATATTTTTTCAAAATTGCACTTCTGAAAGGGGTTACCAAAATGGTGGTTGGAAAGCTTGAAATGTCGATTTGACCTTGAAAAGTTCTCAAATTTTTTTTTCAAAAAATTTCATAAATGATCTTTAATTTTGTTTACCATTCTCGCAAGTTTGAAAAAAATTCGTTAAAAACTGTCAAAGAAAAAAATTTCAACGAAAATCCACGTTCAACTCCACCAAAAAGGGTAGGAGTGAGATATCGAGGTAAAAATTTTGTCAGAGGGTTTTAGATCGTAACATGGTGTCTAGAGGACTTTTTTTTCCAAAATTACTACAGTTTCACTACCTTTTTCCGACCATCTCCAAAATTTTCAGCCCCCCCTACCCGAAAAATTCACAGAAAATTAGGGACTCCCAAAAAAATTGATCTCTTCTTAAAAAGGCGACCCCCTTCAAAATCAAACAAATTTACGATCCAAATTTACTTCAGAAGAATTTTCAAATAGTAGGAAAAATTAGACTAAAATTGAATTTTAGATTTTCAAAATTTCCATTTTTTCACTACTTTTACTCAAAAATCACTACTTTTTCACTACTTTCACTACCTGTAGACACCATGCGCAAGGACCAACTTCCACTGGATAATTTAAAATTCGCTGCCGGGGGCCAAATCACCCCTATAAACCGGTGGCTCGTCTATGCCCTTTCCTTTCTTGAAATACGACATACACTTATTCCGGATGTGCGATTTCGTTACTTTACATCAAAGAACACATAACCTCTAATCACATCGTAGCTATGGTCCAAGTTTAGAATTAGCACATTGCAATTCTACAGTTATTAGAGTTATTCAGCATCCCACTTCGTACACTCGTTTCACTATCCATACCTCATTGTCATAATTTACACAGGCACAACAGTTCAAATTTACTCACGCCAATACAATAAACCTTATACAAACCCTAACCATGCAAATAGCAACAATTACTTTGTAAGTCACCGAGTCGAGAGAGAGCGTCTTCAACGCCTCGTATTGTTTATCAATTAATCGTAAAATCATTTCGTCTCGGCTCCAAGAACACCTTTGGTCGGGTAATTACAATTAATACCTATTCATCTGTCACCTATTTACCGCGCCCACGCACTGTTAAAACGATACACATTGGAAAACCTGATCCGTTAACAAACCTTCTTTCTCATATCGCAATCGCTGGCGCTGGTCAAATCAGCCAAGTTCCACGATTCCCAGGATTAATCGTCGTTCCTGGTAAAACGAACACATGACTACACTCGGTTATCCGAAATAACCAAGTTGGCTATTTTTGTCGGCTATGAATAAAAAAATTTCCGCGAAAAACCACGCCTCCCCGCTGGCTAGCACCATTAATCGATCACCAAAGACGACGACAAGGGCTATAAGTGCGTACGTGTGTATTGTAATGTACATGTACGCAGATCTTAGAATGGAATATAGAGTATTCTGGTACAATACTCGTAGAATTAAAAGCGTGAAATCTTGGTCTGGTGCTTAGCCGTGCTACTCGCCGCGCCACCGTATCGCTGACAGTATAAAGTAAACGAATAATGTGAATCACCGCCATCGCGACCGCGCGCGGGGACTAATAAATCGCGACGACCGTCCTTGACGTGCACCAAATTCAGCCTCTCTCATTGGCAAGGTCTAGGTTATCCAGTGCCAAACCAGAAATTGTAATACGTTTTACTTTTACACCGCCATGCCATGCTATACGACATCGAAATTAATTATTTCGGCGCAACGATTAAGATATTCAAATGGTGACTCCGCGTCTCCTCTCCTCGTCCGGCGTCTACGTATTACGGGGCTCGCCATCGCCACTCGTCTCCTCTTCATAAGCCTATAAAATGTCTCCCGATACACCGCCATCATTAGTATAGCGCCTCCGGACAGCACATACTATGTTGCGAAATTTCGTACCTCAATATACGCAGCCTATCCGACTCTACAGCATAATAAAATGTATTTTATCGCTTTTTAACTCGATCTCTCGATCGCGATATCAGCCATACAAATTAAATAGAAATTCGCAACGGCGGCGGGCTCGGCTCGCTTCATTTTTTCCCCCAATTCCCACTTCCACTACCTACCGCGTACTCGTAATCATCTCCAGTACATTTTATGGTACGATCGACGATCGTACTTGGACCGCTGCTGCGCCCATACCCATTATGCGAATAATTTAAATTACCTAATTAAGGAATTTTTTTTCATCCGATTCGACGATCAAATGAGGTTCAGCCGCTTTTCTCGCTCATTCATTCGATCGTGGTTTTTTTTCTCATTGGCCTTACGTAAGGGCAAAAAATTCTCTTCTCGTCGTAACTGTACACGTCGCGAAATTATAATACTCGAATGATCGGCCAGCATATCTTTATTATACGATTTTTCAATAAAATTCGGCGGCATTGAGAATAACTTATGTGTACAAGAGGACAACGAAGTTGCGCCAAATGCTCCGAGCGGTAATAATTTTTTTTTCAGGTGTCTGAACCGAGAGAGACTTAATTTATTACGTAATTATTTTCGCAGAGGTTTACGAACATTTAATACAGCCAGGGTAACCAATTTTTAATACGATTTCGTTGAAAAATCAGCTTCAATCAACGATCCAATTCGTATTAACAGACTAATTAAACCAACATAGGGTCATGGCGCTTTTGTATCGGTATCATTGACGTGCCAACCCCCTTTCGTGCTGATCAATTGGACGGAATGAATGATGATTAAATTTTTCACGAGGCGATATTTGCGATTTCGTCTCATATTGGAAATTTCAAAGATATTTTCAAAATTACAGATCTCCCTTCCCCTCCTCAAAGACAAAAAATGTTAATTTTTTGCGAATTACAGAAGAGCTTGTTCTTGTTTGGAAACAAATTCAATTAAAAATTGTCATCAAAAATTTTATTCGTGGTGACCTTTTTTACTACGATGATTGAGATGTAAAAATATGCGAAGAATTTTTTGAAAAGTTCAAAATAATTGAAGAAAAAATCCAAATAAATATTCTTGAAGTTCTGCAAAATGTCGTCCTACACCCTACCATAGGTCAATTATAAATGCTGTCAAAAAAGACCAATTTTCAAAAAAAAAAAAAAAAAAAAAAAAGGAAAATTATAGAAAATGTTGTAAAATTTGTTCAAAAACTTAAGACAATTTTTGAAAAAAAAATTACAAAATGACAATTTTTGCAGCAATTTGAAGACATGAAAATTTTAACAATTTTTTCGAGATTTCATTTTTGAACTGTTTTTTTTTTTATAATTTTGCTGATATTTAAGACAATTTTACCATTTAAACAACATCTTCGACAAGTTTACTGTTTTTTGTGAAAATTTTAACAATTTTAACCACATTTTTGTCAATTTTCATAATTTTATGATCATTTCTATCAGAGTATTTTTCAGATGATTTTTATAACTATTTCAACAATTTTAATGAAATTTTGTCAGTGTTGGAAAAACCGAAACTCAAACTGAAACTGAAACCGAAAAAAACTGAAACTGAAATGGAAAAACCGAAACTGAAACCGAAACTGAAACTGAAATGTGAAAACCGAAAACCGAAAACTGATAACTGAAACTGAAATTATTTCAGTTTCAGTT
>FIZU01016770.1:0-16148 GCA_900064475.1 Pseudococcus longispinus | reverse complement strand
TTTTTCACTTTTTTTCACCTGTTTAAATTATGCTAAATATGCTAAAAACACAAAAAATTAATGCCAAAAAATATGCCAAAAATTTTTGAATTTTTAATTTTTAAAAAATTATGTTAAAATTCCAATATGTATGCTCAAAAAAATTTGAAAATATTCTTAAAAAAATGCTATAGGTACGCTAAATGCGTTTTCAATATGCCGAAAGCTTTGGAATTATGCTAACTATTTAGCACGTTGGTCACCATTTTCCCAAAGTGGTCATCGAAGTCACTTTTTCCAGTTTTTTTGCTGATGAACAGCAAAAAAATGAAAATTTTTGCAAATGACTATTAAAAAAAAAATTGACGTGTAGTTGTTTTTTCCTAAAATTAAAAAATCAAAATTTTGTTGAATAATTTTTTTTAAATGGCTGAAAAATTCAGCGTGCCAGTCCCTAACATAACAAAAAAAAAAATCGCAAAAATTCTGACCTGCTGAAATTACCTCTTGATGGGTTTGGTTTTTGGTCACCTTTTTTACATTTTTTGGTCATTTTTTAAATAATTTTTGGTCACTAAAGTCCTTGAAAAATTTGAAATAGTGGATTTCATGCCTGCTTATGTTTTCAATTTTGGAGTTAGGCTAAAAATTATTATTTTATTTTATAGAACTCAAAAAACTCAGTAAAAAATGACTAACAAAATTTTACCGAACTTGAAAATCGAAGGACTTATGAAGCCTACAAATTTTCAAATCAATGTAACTCATTCAATTTTCATGTTGGGTAAAACATGAATATAACTCATGTTGCAGGGCTTAAAAAGTTCTACAAGGAAGTTTTAAAAAAAATTGCCTATCTATATTATCAGCGGAGTTACGACATTTTGAAACATCTACCAGCACTAGTGCGTAACTTTGCCCCTTCAAATCCTGAATTCGGCAAATATTATGTATACACTTATGTAATTTGAGTAGCTGCATCTCTGATTTGAAGGCGGTGCATTGCGACCGATACACCCTGCATAAAAATCGTACGGGAGTATTATAGTGCTCGTGCATGAGGATCTGTTCGATATACTTAATTTTTTTCAATTAACGTAATACGGCCATCAGTCTTCGAAAAGTTTTTATCGTAGCAGTAATTTTTATTAGCTTGTTCATTGTTTCATTGCCAGTGTAATCGATGTGCAGTAGTTGATTGGGTTTATTACCCGCAATACCTATAGTGTGCTTCTGTATTCTTCTACCCATATGTTTATGATGTGTAATCCGAGATAAGATCAAGTTGATGTATGTATTCTGTATCTGCTGTGTCTGGTCTTGTCTGGTCTCTTAATAGTTGATCGTTATTCGATGCTGAAAAGTTGAAAATATTATTTATTCAGTTGTTTATTTATTTAAAAAGATAGTTTTGCTGTTTCATTCGTGCAAAATAGAACATTTCCAGGGTAATGAAATAAAACGATACCTGCGAGTCGAACGATGAATTTTTTATACATTACGTTACGTACCTTTGTTAGATCCATTTTCGATTACGTACCTACCCATGTACCTCGTCCGTTCTTAATTTCATTATTTGAAAATATCGCGTATTTTTCGTACCTATCGCTGCAGATACGAGTGGTAGTTTTATTCCCTTAGGCTGCTGTTCAACACTTTGTTTCGGAACACAATTGAATTCTTGAACGAGTTACATACACGCGTGCGAATTTTTAAAATCGAGAAATTCGGACAGTTGGAAAAAAAATTTCAAGAGTGGATGTTTTTAAAAGTTTACGACTATAGTGGGCTTGTCAAAGTGAGGCATAAATTTTACATCGAATTGGGCTTTTGTGGGTATGAATTAGTCGGATATTGATTTTTCAAAGTTTTCATGCGCTGATAAATTGACTTTCGATCAATTTTAATTTAATGAAGAATTGATCAACAAGCATCGATTCGAGTTGAAATTTTTGAAAATTTGTTAAATCAGAGATCAAAGCGGTGTTTGAATTTGTTATTTCATTTTTCCCATCTTCGCATACGTATCACTAAAAGATGCTACCTATTTACAATTTTTTCAATGAAAATAAAATTTTGAAAAATTTCAAAGTCAAATAGAGATGGCTCGTACTTTTTATAGGATGAGCCGTTTTCTATTTGTTTTCAAAGTTGAATGAAGGGCAGCACAAAAGTTGCGTGTAGTCCTCGAAAAGACCTAATGAAAATTTCACTTCTCGAATCCCCCTTCTAATAATTGTCTTAAAAAAAGTATTTTCAAAAATCGGATCAATTTTTAAAACAAATTTTTTCAAGTTTCTTTGAAAATTTCATCACAAAAATTTCTTTAGAGTGGCAATTTTTCTTCTCGACCTCATTTTTCAAAAATTCTTAGGAAAAATAAATTTTTTATGTTTCTTGAAATTTTCTGTAAAAAAATGATTTCCTAAAAAAAATGATCCCATTAGGTCTATCTAATTAACTACCTATCCATATTTGCATTTAAATCAAAAAAATCATCGTTTTGTCCCCCATTTTGAGAACATGTTCGAGATCTGTATCGAGATTATTTCGATAAAAATTACTTTCAAAATTGAATTTTCTTCATTTTTCTCAGAAAATTTGAAAAAGCGTGATAAAAATAAATAAAAATGGAGTAGAAATAAAAAATTGTGTATTTTTTCCAGTGCATCCCTTTTGATTAAGACCATTTTAATGAAATTTTTTTTCCAATTTTAAACCCCATTGCAGAGTGTTGAGCCATGGTTCAGAACAGGATGAAACCTTTATCTGACCATTTTGAGGTCTACACTTTTTCATTTAAATTTCGAAAAAAGTGATGAAAGATCTTGAGACATTACTTCCTAGTCTTCTTTGGTCATAAAAGTCATGAAAATCCGAAAAGTCCAAAAGCTTAAATTGGAAGTGTTGAAGAACGTGGTTTTTAGAACAAAACAAGAGAGAATCTTCCAAAATCAAGGAGTGAAATAATCGTACCTGAAAATGATCAAAGAAGTCGTGAAAATCTCATGAAAATTATTTTGAACGAATAAGCAGCTACCTTTCTCGTGATTTGAAAGTTGAGTTTTTAAAACCTCATGAAAATATGAAATAGGTACTTAAATAAGAACCTAGATTTATGAAAAAAAATAGTTGAAAAAAAATTTCATAAAAATCATTGGAAATGTTGCAAAAACTATGAAAAATTCGTCAAAAACGTTGTAAAAATTGTCAAAAATTCTGCAAAAATCATTGAAAACGTTGCAAAATTGATGAAGAAGTTGTGAAAAATTTCAGAAACGTTGTAAAATGTATTTTCAGAAAATTCACCAATTGTCTTTGAAATTGTTGTAAAAGTAGTTAAAAAATTGTCAAAAATTCAAAAATTTCATGAAAATCATTGAAAATGTTGCAACAGTTGTGTAAAAAACGTCAAACATGTCTGATATGTTATATAAATGATCGGAAATTGCATAAAAATTCTTAAAATTGTCATAAAAGTAGTGAGAAAGTCGTCAAAAACGTTGGAATCGTTGTAGAAGTAGTGAAAAAGCTGTCAAAAATTTCATAAAAATCGTTGAAAATGTTGCAAAATTGATGAAAAAATACGGCCGTCAAAAATGTCTGAAACGTTGTAAAAATTGTCAAAAATTTCAACGAAGTTTTTGAAATTGTTGTAAAAATAGTAAAAAAATA
Source organism: Pseudococcus longispinus (assembly GCA_900064475.1). NCBI lineage: Eukaryota > Metazoa > Arthropoda > Insecta > Hemiptera > Pseudococcidae > Pseudococcus > Pseudococcus longispinus. Next base: position 12,494 of record FIZU01016770.1, on the reverse strand, counting down.
TTAGTCAAAAATTACCTAAAATTTTTAATAAAATAGTTGAAAAATGTTGCAAAATTGGTGAACGAAATAAGGTCGTCAAAAATGTCTGAAACGTTGTAAAAATTGTCAAAAATTTTAGTAAAGTCTTTGAAATTGTTTTAAAAGTGGTGAAAAAGTATTAGTCAAAAATTGTATAAAATTTTCAATAAAACTTTTGAAAAATGTTGCAAAATTTGTAAAAAAGTAGATATTAAAAATGCAATATATTTTTCTTGATTTTTATTTATTTTTTTAAAGTTTTAACATTATTTTGAAAGTTTTTTACGACTTTTTCACAAATTTTGCAACATTTTAAATAATTATCATCGATGGTTTTTAACGACTTTTTTGCAACTTTTATAAAATAATTTTAAGGATTTTAATGAAACTTTTGATAGTTTTTTCAACATTTCAGATACTTTCAACCACTCTTACACAACTTATCCACATTCTCAAGGATTTCTATGATATTTTTGACAAGTTTTATATAATTTTTGATGACTTTGTCTCAGCTTTTACCACGATCTGACATTTTTGGCCATGTTTACGACATTTCGTGCATTTTTGACAGTTTTTTCACCGCTTTCGTGATAATTTTAAAAGATTTTTTCAAATTTTCAACCCTTTTCCCAACATTTTGTGTATTTTTGACGATTGTAATTATATTTTTTCGGCAAATTTAGCCAACTGATTTAGTTAGCATTACGAAATTTTCCAATTTTCAAAAGTCATCTGACTTGAGAAAATTTATGAAACTTTCCTAGGACAAAAATTCATCCAAGATTTCAAAATTTCCTGACGCAAAAATTTTCTTGACGAGCTCAGTCATTTAAGTAATATCCATTTCAAAAAATTAGATATTTGATCAAATTTGATAGGTACTCGAATTGTACTTTTTGAATCAATTTGGTCAAATTGAGTTTATAGAATCCATTTTTTTTTATGGAATGGTCGACCAAATCCACTATCCAGCATTCCAATGGAGTTTTGAAAAAAACATTTCACAGTGTTATTGAACCGAATCGAGTTCTCCAATAAATTATGGTTTTTTTGCGAGTGTTGTATTTTGGGGATGGAATTCTTTGAAAAGTCATAAAATGACTGATAATTTCGAATTTAAGAAAATTGAAACTTCTATTTCATTCTTTTAAGTTCGTATTTATCTCGTTCTCAGGCTCGCACCGAACTACAATCGAAGGGTGAAAAAGGCGAAATTGAAAAAAAATCTTGAAAATGTTTAGTAAAACCATGCAAATCTCGTTTCAACCAATGGACGCAGTTTCTTCAGTGCAATATCACTATTAACATATTAATGATTCAAACGAATTCACATATACGTACAATTTTAATGAAAAATTTTCAAATTTCTTGTCCAAAAAAGTTAATCAATTCAATTCGTATGATATACGTTTTAAACAAAAATTCAATCTACTCGTGAGCCATGAGCAGTTGAGCACCGAACAGACAAAATAAAAGACTATAAAGGTATAAAATTATAATATTCAAACTGCAAAACAAAGTTCCACACTCTTTCCCTCCACCCAGTTCTCGCCAAAGCGAAAAAAATTATAATGATTTTTGAATACTTTATAAAAAATAAATCTTTTCGTTCGAGCTTTTAAAATCTTGTTAGGAAATTATACTTGGAAAGAAAAATACTGCACTTAAAAAGCCTTTCAAGACTCGAAACCCTTCGGCCTCTCTCCGGCACGAAAGTCTCCATTTCAGTTCGCACCGAGACAGTTTTTCCGTTTTAATTAATGGTTCATTATCTCGTCTAATAAAATAAGAAAATTTTCATTAAAGGGATTACGCCGCAGCCAAGAGTGAAAAAAAATAAAGGAAAGTTGACACTACGGCCGTAATACGCTTCAGGCAGGTACTCGAATATGAAAAATTCAATACGAACGGGTATACCTAAACCTATAGTTATAACTCGAAACAGCAGATACCTAGACCTCTACCCACTTTAGATATTAAAATTTCACTACGACAATTAAACTGGCGAACTGAGCGAAATTTTCATTAATTTTTAATAGCCAAACTCACTCGCGTATTTGTTGGCTGCTGCGCGGTTTAATTTGGGTATTTTTCGGTTACCACGTGTGAGGTGCGAAGTTGGTATGTAATTTAATTCGCGCGGTGGAAAATCGAGCTGGGCAATGTGGGTTGTGGGATTCGCGAATGATATTTTTATGGTACATACATCTTACGCGAATTATACGCAGATCACCTGGTTTAATACTGTACGACCATAGGTACACGAGTGTAAAGTTTGTATATATTTTTATCGGTCCGGATCGGGGTTCGCAATGCTCGATATATTAACAAATATTGGAAACCGTATCGTAGAAAATTTCTATATAGACGAGAATAATTTATGACAAGTCGTTTACCATACACCAATAAAGTTTAATATCGAGTTGTAAATCAAATTAAAAGGTATCGTTAATGTTTGGCTGCATTGTGCAAAGAATTAAAATATCGATGTGTTTGACTTGGGCCGGCTGCCTCTCTCTCTCTCTCGTTCGCATACATTTACCCGGGCGATCAATGTGCAGCAAGGGGTGGCAAAAGTTCACAAGGGTGGTTTAGCATGCGAGTACCATAAAGTATTTCTCTTCTTTTGGCGGCGTTTCCGCACGTCCGGTGTCTGCACTGCAGCAAAATTTTTCGCTAGATGATTCGTTCGACCTTCGAGAGTCTGTAGATGTCATCGTACTCGTCCGTATGTGGAAAATTATTAAGATTTACACGTGTGAAGGCACGTCTTCGTCTTCGTCTTCGTCCTCATCGTCTCTTGTTATTTTGATGTAAATTTCGTGTACGTCGTAAATACGTAATTTTTCAGTCGTTTGATGCTCGCTTAGTTCATATTTCGAGAGGAACAGGAGCTGGAGCAGCCCTCAGGCAGATGGGAGATGAAATTCACACGCGTGAAACTTTCACGGCCGCATTAATATCTAGCGCGTTAATAACGCCTCTCGTTTCGCACCTTCTGCCCCCCCGCACCCCGGAAGGGCTCGCAAAGTCGCCTTCTAGCGCAGTGAAAGTGAAAAAGTGATCTGCGAAAGCTAGATAAAAACTTGCAGGCAGCACGAAGTCGAAGTGTTAACCTAACGCGAGACTACAAAAGTACGTAGAAGTAAAAGGGGTTTACCGGCTCGTGCGAAGTACCCGAGTGAAACTTTAATGAATAACGAATCCGTATTTTCACAGTTGCGAAATCTTTTTCGTACGTATAGTAAAAAGTTTCGTAAAAGTACGACTTTAAATCTGAACGCACACCGAGCAACGTTTTAAATCCTTTGGCTTCGGATAATACTGTGTATGTTATTTTAAATTCAACGTAATCGTGTGATATATGCCAGTTTAACGTGTAAACCCTAAGATGCCAGCCTACGTGGTGTCGATTATTTTTCTAATTTTGATTTTTTGCCTTTTTTTGGTTGCAGGATGACCACCACTCTTTCGGGAGTCGGAATGTGTTGGGCTTTTTTGTCAGTTACCGCTTCTGTGTTATGCTGTTCCGGGTATTATTTACCGTATTGGATACAGGTATGTGGATTTTGAGGTTTATACAAGAGTTTGAAGCATCGATGTATCGAGTTGTTTTGGGTATTTGCCGAAGGCCTTGTGTAGCCGGACAGCTGGAAGCTGGAAGCTGGAAATTTAATAAATGATGGATCAATGACTCTCAATACGAGAATTTTACTCGTTAAAAAATTAGCATTTTTTAAAATTTTGCATAAAATCACATTTTGTCTTGCCAAGACCCCCCTCCCCTATTTTACCCTTCAATTTTCACCCTATTTTTACTCCAATTTTTTTCTCTGAATTTTGAAAAAAAATTCATATCACGATTCAAAAACCAATATTTCAGCGGAAAAAAAACACATATTGTTTTTTGTATCTGAATCGTTTAACTGGGCTAATGAAATGACGAGGATTTTGCAAAATCGTGAAAATTTTCGATCATTTTTATTAAAAAAATTGAAAACTTTTTTGAAAATTTCTCAATTTTTCAAATTTTGAAATCATTTTTGATAGTGAGCCACTTTCTGGTCAATTATTTGGGCATTTCAATCGTTTATCCAGACTCATAAAATGTCGGGATTTTTACGAAATTTTTGAAATGTTTGATCAGCTTTACGTACTTATTAGAAAATTTTCCAATTTTTGAAGAAAATTTCAATTTTCATGGAAATTTTCTCATATTAACCGAGTAAAAAAGCTATTTTTTATGTAATTTGAGGATAACTCTCAAATCGCCCACATCGCTAAATGGATTCATTCTCAATTAAATCATTCGCAAATAGTCTATTCGTGAACGAGTTACAGTTATTGAAGAAAATTGTTCGCGAATTAGCCTTAATCGTTGAATTTCTCGTGAACGATGTGATGAAAAATTACGATTTTTCATCGATTTATCACTTAAAATTGGATCATTCGCAAACCTTTTGATCGGCGGTAGTCATCTACTATGTGATTCGAATCACGATGAATTATTTGTGAGCAACTCTTCTTCATCAAATCGTTCGCATACAGTAAGTGGTGTAGGGTGAACTTTTGTGATATTTAAGCAAATCAAAAATACAGGGTGAAAAGGGATATAGGGGGTATACTTCTTTTTGGATCATTTTTGGAAAAGTGTGCAAAATTTCGGAAAAATTGGAAAAATTCTACACTATTGTTTCAAATTTTTGACAAATATATATTTTTTATATTATGGCAAAATTTTGGAGAATATCAAAATTTTAAATTATTTTTTGTAATTTGAGTTTTCAGAAATGTTTTGAAATTCTGAAGATATTTTTAATGCGAGGACATACATCGCCTCACCCCCTCCCCCATTTCGACTCCCGCTCATATATGCGATCAAAATTGTCTAGAAAAGAACATCAAAGATTAGACACCCTTTATACGCATTCATTTTTACACGACTACGATTTCTCTCGAATGGATTTAACCCTCAATAAGTTCGAACATTTGTCGTTCACTCTTGCTACTGCTATGTCGAACTCGATGCATTTATCCAAATAAACAATTTATTTCATCCGAATGAAAACGTTTAACAAAATTCGTCAATTTTCACGACAAATCTCGGTTTTATTCTACATGTACGATTGTTTTCTTCGATAGCAATATAGGTCATCAGACCGAAAAAAAGGGTCATTTTCGAATACATTTCTGGTCCGATATCGCAATGATTCCAAAAAAGACGAAAAAAAAAAGAAAGATGAATAGTTGAATTATAAATCAGCCTCGAATATATAAGAAAATGACGACGACGACGTTGCGTCGCTCAAATTTGAAAACGGAACAAGAAGTAAAGAATTTTATATCGTTTCAAGTTATATCTATGGTACGATAATTTAGTACGAAAAAAAGAAGAGGAAACGATTCGTCCCACTATTTTTTTACTTTTCTGTATTTTTTTTTCGAACCCCCGAATCGTGAAGTATTTCGAAGAGAAGTAACAATCCTAAAGAGAGGGAAAAAATATAGTAATCTGTTCATAACGCGACGTTCGTAGCTCGTGCTTCGTTTTACCTTTGCTTAATACGCCGAGAAAAAATGTTAATTTCGCCCCGTCTTACGTACCTATTTCACGTTAAAAAAATTACCAGCCAGGCGAGGAAACTGTTGTTGCCAAAATTATATCATCTCGAGGATTGAGAATTGGCTCTTAAATAAAAGACCCTTGCTCGCTAGACGCTGATACGTTTACACGACGAATTCGTATTCATGGCATGAGAAATTTTTAATATCGATATTTATTGAAAAATACGAATAAGGCGATAAAGATAAGCATTTCGGATCATAAAGTAACAATTGGATTTGAGCCAAGTATACTTGAGGTCATTTACCATTTGTTACTTCCCCCTTTTTCATTAGACACCTATTATTATTAATAGCCTAGGATTTTGAATGGCTTAGCAAGATATATCTGTTAACGTTTATTGTAATTATCGCGACGACTGGAAACGATGTTTTTCGTGTATTTTTCCTTTACTTCGGCGCTTTCGTCGTCGTCGAGTCGTATGATATATCGACCCTATGGTGTGGAAACGTATAGAAAGGCGAAAATGGTATACGATAAATAATACATAATAATTGTCACATGTATCCAAACAAATACGAGAATGAGGAGGGAGAGAAAAGGAGGAGAAACCGTCACCGTCACCATATGTCGTTCAAAGTGGTTAAAAGTTTTCACGCGTTTAAACTTTTGCGAAACGACGCGATTGTTTTGAGCGTATAGAGACTTCTTGAGACATATCCTGCTGAAATTCAATTTGGCACCGGTCCAGGTTTTCATTACGTGAAGACGTTAGGCCTCTCGTCGTATTCGAAACGTCTGAAATAAGAGTGACCCGTATATATTGGAGTAGGTATTTCCGAAAAAAAAGACATGGCCGCAGCTAGCTACGTCAGAAGGTAATTTTTATTGCAAACAGCTGCTTCTCTCGCTGGCTCTTCTATAAAACTTACCACGCGCAATCGTTTCAATCGTAAATAATAACGTAAAAAATATTTGACGCGAGGTAATTTTCTCTCTTAGTACGAGGTTATAACTTTTCCCTCCCTGGACCCTGCTCCTTCGAAAGCTCCTGGCGAATTGTTATTATATATAAAAACTTTATACCTAGCTACGATGCCTGCGTACAGGGTGTTCCGGTAGGACTGTAACACCTTCGAACCAGAGGTGCAGCTGCCCAAATCACATAAGTATATGCATATTTACCGACCCTAAGATTCGAAGGGACTAATTTATGCACTAATAATTGTGATTTTTTCAAAACGTTTAACTTTGCTGATAATATAGATAGACAATTTTTTTTGAAACTTTGTTGTAGAACTTTTTAGGCTCTACAAAACGAGTTATATTCGTGTTTTGTTTGACTCTAAAATTGAAGGAGCTACAATGGTTTAAACATTTGTAGGATTTATGACTCCTTCAATTTCATGGTTTTTCAAAATTGTTCGTTTTTTTAAATTTGGTAATTTTTTCAAAATTAGTATTTTCTCCATTTTTTTTTTTTGCAAAATTTGTATTTTTTCAAAATTGTTTGATTTTTTTAAATTGTTAGTTTTTTCAAAATTAGTAATTTTTCCAATTTGTTTTTTTTTTCAAAATTGGTACTTAATATTTTTCAGAATTAAAAACTTTTCAAAATTGTTAATTTTTTTGAATTGGTAATTTTTTAAAAATTGTTTTTTTTTCAAATTATTGAATTTTCTTAAATCGTCACTTTTTTAAAAATTAGTAAGTAATTTCTCCAATTTGTTTTTTTTTTACCAAAATTGGTAATTTTTTAAGAATTGTTTTATTTTTTCGAATTTTTAGATTTTATTTAAATTGTTATAGTTTTTTCAAAATTAGTAAATTTTCCAATTTGTTCTCTTTTTCAAAATTGTTAATTTTGAAAAAAATTGGTAGGTAGTCTAATTTTTTTCAAAATTGGTAATTTTTTCAAATTTTTAGTTTTTTCAAAATTAGTCATTTCTCCAATTAGTTTTTTTTTAAAAATCAAAATCGGTAATTTTTTCAAAACTGTTTGATTTTTTTATATTGTTAGTTTTTTCAACTTTTTTACTTTTCCTAAAGTTTCAAATTTTTTTCAATTTTTCAGTTTCTTCAAAAGTTTTTCAGGGTTTCCGATCTGAAAAGTTTTTTAGGTCTAAAAAGTCTGAAGTGTTTGTCTGATAAAATGTCTAAAAATCAACATGATTTCTGAAATTTTCTGCCCAGAAAATGAATGGAAATTTGAAATAAATTGGAGTTATAATTTCTTGTTTGCTTTTTCGTGTCGTAAATTTTTTCAAGTCCAAAAAAAGTCTGACAAAATGTCTAAGTAAAAGTCAGCAAGCTCAAAAAAGTCTCACAATTTGTCTAAAAATCAGCGTTAGGTAAAGAAGCTGTCTGCCATTATTTTGATTTGAACTTTTCTTGAAATTTTCTCAGCCCAGAAAGTTGAAAGTTACCAACTCCAAAAAAGTCTGACAAAATATCTGTAAGTCAGTGTGATCCCTGAAATTTTCCAATTCCAAGATGTCTACTCGACAAAATGTTGGGATGTACCACGATTTCTAAAATTTTCTGCGTTCAAAAAGTTTAAATTGTTTATCTGACAAAATATCTAAAAGTCTGCATTATCTCTAGAAAAAAAATTCCACGTCCCAAAAGTCAGTGGAAATCTGAAAATTTCTGCAAGTTCGATGAAGTTTAGCAAAATGTCTGAAGGTCAGTGGGACTGAATTTCGTGGTATTTTTTACAAATTCGGTCACCGCAAAAGCACCATATTCCATAATTTCTCATCATTAAAATTTTATCAGCTCAGCTTGTAGATCTCAGAAAAATGTAAACAATTGCTCGTACAAAATTCTGCCCAACTTGAAATTTGAAGGAGTTACCTTTTCAAATCATCGTAAGTCCTTTAATTTTAGAATTAGGCAAAACACGAATGTAATCCATTTTGCCGAGCTTGAAAAGTTCTACAAAAAAGAGTTATCACGTTCTGAAAACCCCACCATTTTCAGTGCATAACTTTGCCCCTCCATATCTCGAGGTCGTCGGTAAACGTGCATACACCTACGTGGTTTGGGTAGCTGTATCTGTGGTTTGAAGGCGATGCACTCCTACCGGAACACCCTGTATAGTCTTCTTGTATGTAATAGGTGTATGTGTCGGGCTCACCATATATAAATCCAGACCCCCGCGATAGGAAAAAACGTTGTTAAAACGCGATCCATTTAATAATCAAATGTTATTTCTTATTTTATTCGCCCCTGGACGTATTCGCGACAGATTTCTTCCCTGGAATGCACATGGGTCCGCGGATACGTTCGTATAAAAAGTTAAACTCCGCCATACGATGTCATACTTACTCTCATTTCACCCAAATTCGTCGTGTTTAAGGTCCCCCCTCTTTGGGTTTTTTTCTACCTCGCGTTTGTTTCGTTTTTACTCGCAATGGATGGTAGAAAATGTGTATTAGTGGACCCGAAATAGCGCTATAAATAAAGTCTGCTTTTCTCGTTACGTGTATAAAAACAACGTCTACAATGGTGGTATCTTAGGTCGGCGTTTATGTGTTCCAAAAGCGACGCATAAAACGTTTGTGAACTGTTGAGAATGGCCTGGGTATCGTTATACGACGACTACGAAAAGTAGTACGTATGCGAGATATCGTCTAAGGATGTTTATTTAAAAATTTCTCCATTCTTGAATTGACCTTTTAGACGGCCGTTTCCTTGTAGACGACTTTTTTATGGTTATTATTGGAAATATACTGCGGTTGTGTGGAATTGAGAGGACAATCTATAGCGTTTCGGGGTACCTTGGGTTTTTCTAACGGGTTTACGTTGACCTTTGATTGCGCTTGGGTTGTAATTATACGGTTACGAGGGATTTAGATAGATATTTTTGGAAAGTATATAAAGGTACGCATTTTATACTTTTTTCTTTGATGTCGAATTAATTCAGCGATGAGGTTTGTAAATTTAAATGCTCAACTTTGGCACTTTTGTGGCGGAATTTCAATGTAATCGTATTTTGGAACGTGTACTAAAGCTCTTGATTCCAAAAAATGCATCGTTTCTGCGTTGGCGCTCTTGATTAGGTAGCAGCCAGACGAAAATCAATTATGCTGATTTTTGAAATGTTTGAAAATATTTTTTCGATTGGTAGGTATTTATTTGAGATTAGCATTTGCAGGAAGTACGCCATAATTATGGTTCCATGGTTTGTTATACTCGTAGTGTGTTCAACGAAAGGATACAGTTTGCACATCGCAGTGCGAGGAATTATAATCTTCGTAGCTCCTTCAATTTTGGATTTAGACAATATATGATCGTAACATATTTTGTAGATTTTTTTATGCTCGACAAAATATGTCATCATAATTATCTCATATTGCCTAAATTCAAAATTGAAGGAATTACGAAGCTTGTACCAAATACATTTTTTCCTTCGAGGTAGGTAATATGAATTTTCAAAAATGAGTGAGGGGTATGATTCGATTCGTCAAATTGAAAAAACTAGACTTCCCTGATTCTTTTCGTAGATTCTTCATAAATGGTGATTTGAGAATTGTATTTTCAATTTTTTCAAAAAAGTAGCCCCTCCAAATGAAAAGTAAAGAGATTTTAAATTGGAACCAAATTTTCATAAACGAATTTTTAAACGATTGAAAGCTGAAAAGTTTTTAAATTTGTGTATCTAATTGCATACCTATTATAATCTTTGAATTTAGGCTTCTTTACAATGAAACGACTCAGAAAAATCTCTCGATGCACCTCTCCCCCTCCTTCCCAAAAAGAAATGAGACGGAGCTAAAATTATTGCCATTTAGCATACTTGATAGAAAATTAATTAAAAAAAAAGGTGAGATTCATTAGGGCTGAGCCTGAAATTTGTTGAGAAATATTTCTTGTTAAAACGCGTAGATATCTAGTAACCTATTCGAAAATATACTTCTCAAAACTTAAAAATTCTAAATAATTTTTTGGTTTTTCAACGATTTGAAACTCAATGCTCACTACCTTTTTGTCATTTTTGGGGTTATTTGTGATTTTCCACGTAGGCCTACATAAATAACAAGTCAGCATTTTTCAGGGGTATTTCCTGTTGAAAGGGGGCAAAAATTAAATAGTTGCAATCAGAATTTTTTAATTTTATCGTGATTTTTTTAATTTGTTTGAAATTTTAGTCAACTTGAAGACCCCCCGCCCCTCCGCTCAGCTCCATTGATTTATCCTTAGATGAGCTAAATTCATTTTAAAATTATATTCCTCGTTAAAAGAGGCTGTATCGAGAAGTTCTCATGAAAAATTTCTAATTTTAAGACTGTTCCAAATTATAATTAAAAAACAAAATTTTAGCCAACCAAGGCTATTTTTTCTGAACACTTTCTTAGTACATAAAATCCAATTTTTTGCAATTTCTAGATAGTTTTACCAGTTTACACTCCCCAACCCAGTCTAGCAAAAAATGTTCCCCTGGAGAATCTAAACATTTTCCTGAGCCATGTCTTGTTCATATAAAAAAAATACCAGGAATATTAAGGAGTTGAGATTGAATTTTTTTTTCGAATTTTTGTAATTTTTGTGAAAACCCAGTTTAAGTCTTGTTCTCTTTTTCAAAATTTTTTCGTTAGAGAATTCAGAAAATGTTGAAATAACTCATTTTTTGCATAAGAAGACTGCATGTAACTGTTTGAGATAAAAAATTGTACAATTTTACAATTTCGACAAATTCGACGATTTTTTGCAATCATTTAAAAATTTAAGCCCCTTCAGTCCACCAATTTTCATCCGGAGATACCGAAAATTCTGTTCAGAACTATTTCCTGTTTATAAAATCCACACAAAGTTCAAAAAAAAAAGCAAAATCATCGAATTTTTTCCCTTTAAATTATAAATCAACTTATATAATATTTTTCTCACATTTTCATCATTCTTTTAATTTTGACGTTTTTTTAAAATTTGAAATTTTTACCAAATTTTAATCATTGTTTAAGCTTTATTTCGTGTTCAACTTGAAATAATTGTAAAATTTTCAATTTTTTCTCAAACGATGATAATTTTTTTTTCAAGTTTTTAGTTTATAACAATTTTTTTAAATTGATAATTTTTTAAAAATTGTTTTATTTTTTCGAATTGTTGGATTTTTTTAAATTGTCACTTTTTTCAAAATTAGTAAGTAATTTCTCCAATTTGTTTTTTTTTAATCAAAATTGGTAGTTTTTTAAGAATTGTTTGATTTTTTCAAATTGTTAGATTTTTTAAACTATTATAGGTTTCTCAAAATTACCTAGTAATTTTTCCAATTGTTTTTTTTTAAATTAGTAATTTTTTCTAATTGCCGATTTTTCAAAATTGGTCATTTCTTTAATCGTTAATTTTTTCAACTTTTTTGTTTTTTCTTAAGTTTCAAATTTTTTTTAAATTTTTAGGTTTTTCAAAATTGTTTTTAATTTTGACTGTTTTCTTGATTTTAAATTTTTTAAATTTCAAATATTTCAAAATTTTACGTTTTTGTTATGGTTTTAATTCTCTATAATTAGAATTTTTTCAAGTTCCGTATGAAATTTTGAAAGATTTTTTCTCGCGATTGTGTAATTAAATTATCTAGATTACCTCGTGTCATTCTTGGAGAAGGGATAGACGATTATAACAACAAAACCCAAGATATTATCTAGGTGTTTTAAAAATTTCTCATTCGTGCACAACCTCCTACATTAGCATCGAATGTTATACCTGTTCTTGTGTGAAGACGAAAGGATGGCGTTAAATTGCAGCACACCCGGTATACTTTACGTATATTTACTGTATGAAAGTTGAAAAATTGAAAAACTTTGTTGGCGAAAGTTTCGAAGACAAATAGTTGTCAACTTGAATTAGGTTACGAGCATAAATTAAATGAAGCGTTTTGATACACGTTTTCATTTTTTTTTTTTTTTTTTTTTTT
>FIZU01016761.1:0-10809 GCA_900064475.1 Pseudococcus longispinus | reverse complement strand
TTTTCTTCGAAAATTATCCCACTTTGAGGCCCCTAGCTCCGCCTCCCTTTGATCTAGGGGTCTAAAATTTTTCATGGTTCTTCCCCATATAAATATGAACCACTCCCTTGAATTTGGTTAAAATCTGAGGTATGTTTTTTTGTAGCGCTCCACCCTAATGTACAAGTACGGGTAATATTCTAAATTTTTTTCAATTTTTTTCGATTTCTACCACTAAAATGGGATCCCGATAATTTTAGCGAACAAGCGGAGCAAAGTAGACCAAAAAATAGCCTACTGAGTTTCGGATACGGACCGAGATCCTGTCTATAGGTAACTAAACCATAAACCACCTAAACACATTTACGAATAATTATTATTTCTTGTCGTTTCTCATCCAATATTAATTCATACAGGAGCCAAATACTTGATGATGTCGGTGAAAACTCAAATCACACACATCCTCCGTAATTATCATTTATCGACCGATATTAAAAAATTCACCAGGAATGATTTATTGTTGGACTTGTCGATCAGAAGTAAAATCGGATATCCTATCAAGTTCACAACCAGGAAATAACCTAAATTGATATACGAAGTTTCTTTTTTGCAATTGTGTACATGTATCGTCTCGTAAAATATAAATAATTTCGAGAAAAAAGTCAACTTATTTGCAAAATGACGTTTTGGCCCTTAAATATTCGTAATTTCGTAAAAAAAAAAATTGAACATAAGGAACATACATAAAAAATCATATACAAAATCAGTTTGTAGTTTTGCTCAAAGCTTCACCCCCTACCGCGACCATTCCGTATCCACCCACATCCAGCTAATGTACCTACTTCCGGTTCAGAAAAATGAAAACAAATCAGCACTTATTTTTTTTCAAAATTTATAGATTAATACGTATAATGATAAAAGAATTACATAATTCAATGTTGTTATAAGATTGTGTCTGATTAAAAAGATATAAATTAACGGAAAGAGGAAAAAATATCTCACTAATCAGTAATAAACTTATAACTTAATAACACCGTAGGTTTCCATCAAACCGAAGAGCAAAATTTTGTATCTTCTGAATTACGACACGATTAAAATAGACAGTCTAAAATACCAACTGACACTATATCACATAAATCTTACTCTCGACGCGTCGCGAATTATAATTTTATACTTAGTTTAACCAAAATATAACCTGATAAGGTTTAAAAAATAAATCTATGACACAGAGTACTTTCATACGTTAAAATAATAAAAAATAAAAATCTAATAAATGCGTTTACTTTGTCACTTCTTATGCTTCGTCCGCTCTCTGATTCAGAATCGGTTCTTCGTTAACGATAGTACGTCCTCGTAAAGCATGAATGTACGCGGCGAATGGAATAATTTTATAATAGAAGCACATTCCGAATAATAAGATAGCGAATCCTAAAAGCTGCAAACATAATATGCACGTTAATTATGAACTCGAATCGATCATAAATGGTAAACATGTGCTGCATTGCGATGACAAACGTTTACTGAATATGGGTATTGATGTGGTGTGTAATTAGAACGAGTATTTTTCCATATGGCAATACGTCACCTTACAGAAATGTAATACTCGACGATTATCTGTATACTTACTTCTAAACCGTGGAATTGTTCCCATTGTAGAATTAAACAAGCGATCCAGATGAAAAATGTACGAACAGTATCTATGATCATTCTCGACGTTGCTGAGACCTCTTTAGTCATACTGATTCCAGCAAAGTTAAAGAAAGCTATACTGATCATTGTGCCTGCGAACATTATTTCCAACTCGTGATACAGGAAAATACAGATTGATGGTAAACTTTTCAAAAAATTTCAACTATTTTTACCAATGCAAGAAACTAAAAGCCATCCGTTATTATAAATTTGAGCAATGGCATCGGGAAAATCCTCCAACACTCCGTGAGCATTATCAGCGAACGGATAGCCAACTTTGATGAAATAAAACGGTATCAATAAAATGCTCAATACTAGGAATCCGAAAGTGCCTATAAATAAGAAAAAATAAAATGGCCAATGTAACAGAGATACCGTCGATGCGTCATCAATTTTGTAGTAGAATAGAGATACGTTATCTTTCCGATAACAAATTACTTACCTTCCCAACCGACGGCTTGTAATGGTGGAATGTCTTTGTCTACTACATATTTCTCTTCGTAAACCATTTGACAAGCCGTTATTATCTGAGCCATGATTACCAACAGGTCGCCTATAAACGAGAATGTTTAAGATGCGGGTTCACACAAATTGGAGAAAATAAGGGTGAAATGAAATTACCAGTGATTACGCTGTTACTGTCTTTGTTGGTTTTGGAGCTGGATACATCGGCCAAACCAACGGTGGCTAGGCCCGCGATGATAATAACAATTCCGTACCATTGGTGGGCTTTCGTTTCACGGCCTACGAAACTGGACGATAGTAAAGCTACGAATACGATGACCGAACCTGAAAAATAAAAAAGGGTGATTTGAAACATTGGGAAAATATTTTAAATTATTTAGGCACAAACAGGATAATTATACCTCTCAACATTTGAAAACTAGAGGAATACGTCAGGGTTAATCCGACATACATTATTGATGTAGCTACCATATCGAACATGGCCGGAGGAAAGAATATTAACGGATTGAAATTCTGACTACCTCTGATCAAATCTACATCCTCGACGATGACCTGTTTCGCGTTGTGAAAATATAGTATTTATAAGTAACTATGATTACGTATCCATGCGAATAAATATCACTCGATATACCTGTCGTGCGGTGTAGTACCGAAACATTACTTTAAATGCTATTAAACATAAGATTTCGCCCAGAAACATGAAACATGATTGAACAAATGGATGATCAAATTTACGCTCTTTTCCATCGGAACCGGGAGAGGAAATACGATCAGCCCATCTATTTATAAAACAGTTCGAATGTTGATTAATACCAGCACAAAATAATTTTAGATTAAATAAGTAACAATTAAATATACTTTGTTGTTAGAGTGTTGATGGATCCAGTAGCGACCATAACAACGATCAAAAGTACTTGATACCTGGTAAACGCCATGACCGATCTGAAAAACCACACTATTAAAGTGTTCAATCTTCTATCATAAAAATCAAAAAAACACTTCGCTTACCAGCTCGAATAATCAGTTCCGAAAAAATTGATACTATTGAAAAGACCGTATTACATGAAAATCTTTACCATGTCGTTGAAAATTATTACCAACTTGATAGTTAAATCAAATATCGCTTCGATAGATAAAATTATTTGTACAAAAAGCTTCACAAAAGCAACCGAATTCGAATGACTTATCAATTTACTGATTACGTTGCAGCTTCGATGTTGTTTACATTATTCCAACGTGAAATTTCATTGGTGGAGAGCTTCTCGCGACGTAGAACGCTTGAAGTTTTAGAATGGCGCTGTCTAGGAAGTGATTATCGATAAAATCGTTCGTCATATTCGTTCACTTCGTTCGAGCACGATTTTATAAAGACGAAAGAACCTTTGGAAGAAGAATTTTTTCAAATTTGTAATGTACTTCGTACTTTGTTTTGTACTCGGTGGTCTTTCGACGGTATAAATTTAATATAACCTTGAAAAAAACTTAAAATTAGAACGAAAAGGACTACACATTTGTAATCTCTAGACACAAATAAATCAATAACTGTTTACGAAAATGGAATAAATACGAAAACACAACGAAATTTGTACCAATCTTCGAAGGTATCAATGTATTAAACATTTACGTACAAATCAGAGCATATTTGCTTGTAAAAATAAAGTACCTAGGTACTTGAATAAATAAATAAGAAATTAACAAAAAACCAACTAACATCTAAATCACATTAAGAATACTGTGGGGAAAAAGTCTCCTCAAAAGCATATTTTGACATCTATATTAATTAGAATTGAAGATTTTAGTACAATATACATAGATGGAAATCTGAAAAGGAAATTAGGAACTCAGTATTGCACACGCAAGTCTCATTTTCATATCATAATCACCGTTTTGATTAACCGAATAACTTGTTCGAAGTCTGCATTACACAATCTTAAAATACACGAGAAGAACATTGGAGGCTGGACGCTGGAAACAATTCTCCTCTTCGTTTCAGTCTTCAGAATTCAGAAAAAGTTCTGTTTGAGTCATGGATACTACATTACTGCTGCACTATCAACAGTACTCCGGAGAATACGTAACAAAATCCAATTACAGTCCTTATTCGAAATACTGTAAATGGACAGATCCGGTTTTGGTAACATTCAATATTGAAGCAGCTTGGGAAATTCTCCAATACTGAAAATAAAACAGCAAGAATCAGTACAGCATGTACATAGTATACACTTCGATACGGTTTCATCAGTCCATACCTTTTCGAAATAATCTTCGAGATAGCAAGAATTTCGAACTTCCACGCAGCAATGTTGTTTTCAAGGGAGCCATCGTCGGCCCAATCTAGGTGGAATTTTCAGCGTCATAGCCATGAAATAAGCATAACGTATCAGTTCGGTGTTTTTTACGTGAAGAAATATCGTTTCTATTTGACGCTTTACGTATTTTGAAAATGCTTTTTGATCTTCTTCGCCGATATCCACTGTCAACATCAAATATTGTTCATTATCTTCTATAATCGTTTGTGAATCAATTCAATTATAATAAAACTTACATAGATCATTGCTCATATCGAATTCAGGATCTTCATTGTCTTCGACGGGAAGGAGTTGTAATACTTCAGGATTATGGATCTTGTCGCGTCTATATAAGTTAACAAAAGCAATTATTAGCTTATTCGGATTCATTGGAATTGTAATGCAATTAGTAATACGAGATCAACGTTAGTTACATTTGAGCGAAGTATTTTTGAAAGTCATATCTCATTCCATGGGTAACTATCACATTCTGCCGATCGGAACAAAATCGAGATAAATTTCCAGCAAAAACCTTAGAATTGAAAGGAGGTGGCAGGTTGTATTCTGAAAAAAGTAATCGCCGTTGTAGTATACGAAATTTTTAACATCGATCGTGATCTTTTCGTAAAACGTTGTCCAGTGATATGTTTACTATTCTAAAAGTAAGTTACTTACTTCTTAGAAACATTTTCTTTTGCAGGTTTTCTTGATCTTTCTTGAATTTACCTATGACCCCCATGATGCCTAATTTGAATCGAAATTTAACCAATGGATTATAATATTACTCGAACAGCATTTTAGTAAAATTTCAAAACTCGCAATCAGTAGGGAAAATTGATAAAACGCATAATATCAAAACAAACACAAACAAAATACGTGAGCGTATTTTACTGAAATCAAGCGAAATCATCAATCATCAGCACATTCCTTATTTCTTTATCAATCGTTTTCCATCATTTTTGAAGCTAACAATTGAAATGGAAATATAAAATTGAAATTTATATTGATAATTTTATTTTTTGTTTCCATCATGTAGATACAGTTTTCTCACAATTTACTCTGATGGACACCTAAATTTGAAATTATTATTACTCGTAGTTCCACTTCCTTGGATGCCTAATTGTTGAAAGTTTTGAGTGAATCAATCTCATTTAAATTATACTACAAATTTAAAAAAAGAAACCAGTCAACACAATGAATACACTTCTTGAATATTATTGCATATCAAGTTAGAATGAATAATAATGACGAGTGAATTAGATTCTGTTGGAAATTTTTTAAAGAAAATTGGTAGGTAAATATGCTATTCGAAACGTTGATTATTCTTTTTAGTTTTTTGACATAAAGACATAATATTAATAAAATATATCCCTTGTTGATTATCCCGTTAAAAAAAATATATGTTGTAAAATGACGATTATAATTTATATTGTACCTAATATATTTTGATCATTTTTATTCTCATATTCATATAATTTCAAAGAAATAAAAAAATTTGGCAAATCGGTTGTGTAGTTGTAGTTACCTACTAGTTAGGTAGTACATAGGTTAGGTGGATAATAATTAATAATTGTGAGAAAATTGCACTGATGGAAGCAAAAAATAAAATAATTATCATATTATATTTTCAACATCCATCAGTGTTGGAAAAACCGAAATATTTCAGTTTTGGTTTTCAGTTTTCGATTTTCGGTTTTTACTTTTTACATTTCAGTTTCGGTTTTCAGTTTTCAGTTTTTGAAAACTAGTTTTTCAACTTTTTTTATGCAAGTTAATCACATTTTTTTCAATAAATGTTGAAAACAAAACAGGTTTTTTCATTTTTTTTTTTTTCATTTTAATTGAATTTCGCATTTTTTCGTATCATTGTGTTTGTCAGCTGGCATTTAGGATGAAAGTTTTGGATTTTAGACTGTTTTATCACGTTAAAAAAGGGGGGTAAAAACATTAAAAACTGAAACTGAAATAAGTTCAGTTTCAGCTATCAGTTTTTGGTTTTCAGTTTTCACGTTTCAGTTTCGGTTTTTCCATTTCGGTTTCGGTTTTTTTCGTTTTTTTTTCGATTTCGGTTTCAGTTTGAGTTTCGGTTTTTCCAACACTGATTTCCATTTAAATTCCTCCTATTATTAGCTTCAAAAATGATGGAAAATTATTGATAAGGAAATAAGGAATGTGCTGATGATCAATGATTTCGCTTGATTTCAGTAAATTACGCTCTCGTAACAAAATCGAGATATTCAGAAAAGAGTTGAAAAAACGAACGTATTTGCGCATCTTTATCGCTACAATGTTGTTTTCGTTCCCATCGACTCTTCCGCACTTCTCCCTTTATCGATTCTCCCACTCATGAAGTCGTTTCGAATTGCGTAATACAAAAGAGGTGGAAGTATCTATACTGTGCTTAAAAATTTGTTCAGCAGTTCATTCTTGTGTCATATTATGGTGTTTTACTATCCGAATAAGTCTGTATTGTCGATTTCTTGCTGATCGAATCGCGGTTTAAAACATGCTCTCTTTGTGGTGATATTTTTCTCTCAGCCGAAGAACTTGTCGTTGTAATCTCCAAACTATATGATAACGTGTGATTACACACTCTTGTGACATTTTGTTTATAAATCAGTGCATTTTCGAGTCGTATATAATCACGCGATGATATAAATTTCGCAAATATGACAACGAATAATCATTCTCGAGACACGCTCATCCATTTGGTGGCTGGCGGGTAAGTGTTTCTGTTTTTCATAATTTCGTGCATGGATGTGTGGAATTTACAATGCATACGATTTCGTTACAAATTCGAACTTGAATTTATGTTACAGCGTAGCCGGTACCATTGGTGCAGTGGTTACATGCCCTTTAGAAGTAGTCAAAACACGTTTGCAATCTTCGACGAATACTTTTCTATACGAAAACGTCCACGTGCCCAAAATAGCCTCCAACGATCGCAATGCTAGTCACGTTACTTGTAAAACTATCAGCTCAGAGCAAAGGAGACACATCAGTACGCTTAATCATCGTCTTTCCAACCATGTTTTAACATTTTCACACTATTCGTCGCCGCCTTCCTATCACGCCAATCAATCTATGGGACTGATACAATGTATTAAGTAAGTATTCGATATTGAATCTGTTAAAATTCGTGTTTAGGAAAGTAGTATGTAGTTGATTGTTGGTGCACGTACGTAGCAGCCGATAGTTAGGAGTGGAAAACAAGTTCGAGTAGTAGTTTCGATAAATTATAAGTTGGCTTGGATTAAGTTAGCTTATTTCTACGAGAAGGGCGCTTGTTTCGAAATTTATTCGTTATAAAATCGCTTGCGAAATTTTCCAATCGATTTGTGTCCTGAGAAATTCTACCCTAGTCTGTCGAGTAGTTTTCAACACTTATTAGCTCGATTAGCGAACTTTTCAAAGTGTTCAATTTGTCTAACATGTTGTACTTTTTTACATTTCTCCGGACTAACGAGGAGTATTGTTTACGTTACAGGAATATAATTGAACACGAAGGTCCTAGATCATTGTTTAAAGGTTTGGGTCCTAATATTGTCGGCGTAGCACCCTCAAGAGCTATATACTTTTGCGCTTATTCTCAATCAAAAAAATTTTTCAACTCGATTCTAACTCCAGATACGGCTGCGGTTCATATTATTTCGGCCTCGTTTGCTGGTAAGTGAAATGATGACGATATTTCGGCTGTGTACGTGCTACAAGTACGACAATTATTATATCGCTTATCAGAAAAGGTTACGATTGGTCAGAAAACACATATACGATGTTTCAGCACCTATGTTTTTTTCGTAAACAAACCTCTCTTCGTAGTATAACTATTTTTAAACCGTTGATTAGACCAGTCCGAGGCTGGCAAGGTTAATTGTTGAGAATTTTGCATTATTTAGATAGAAGGTGCATTATGACAGCGTGTAGTGTATTCTCCGGTGTGTAAACCTGTTTGAGGGCAGAGCTTTTTCGCGGGGTCGCTGTCTCATCGGAGAACGGATTCGGTTTCGTTGAACTGGTTTCAAGTTTGGATATTTTTGGTGTGGAACGAGTCGCCGGTCACGTAGGCTAGAATTGTGTATGCATTTACCAACCGAAGGTATCTGTTTGACAATACCCACCGTCGAGGTAAGAGATGCGTGCAGCGTGCACCTTGCCGGTTGTGGAAGCTCGACTCGAGCTGGCGTTCGCTGAAGCTTGTAAATGACGACGATGTGCGAACACAGCCGCAGGAAATGCTTAACCCTCATACGGCCATGTGTAGTTGAAAGTCATACAAAACCATGTGGGGTCGTATAGTACCCCACAAATTTTTTGACATACATGACCATGTGGGGTACATATGTACCCCAACATACAGGGTAGTTTAGTTTTTTCAATTTTTTTTAGTTGATACAGTTTAAAGTTTCGAGACTTTATAAAGTACTAGAATGATGAACGACTGAAGCGGTAATATTAATCTCTTATTACACTTTGCCAAGCAATTTAATTTGATCGGTGTTGCCCATATCCCAAACTAAAAATTGCACCGTCTTATATGTTGGGGTACATATATACCCCACATGGTCATGTATGATGTGTCACTCACGAAAAGTCAGTGGGGTATACGTATACCCCACATGGCCGTTTAAGGGTTAATGAGATACGTTGATTACGAATACCGGCATCGAGAGACGTGAGGAAAGGCAATGGAAGAGAGGCGGTGTGCCCACGTGTTGATACCATTCTATTCAGATCTGTTTATGTTTACATTTTCGAATAGTGCGTTATTAATTTTACGTGTTATAATGTCTGTGGCATGGGTTCAAATTATCATCCATCGTGAGCAGTTCGGATTCGTCGAATGAGTAGATTTTAGTGTAAGAGTACGCGGTGCCAAGAAAATCGAGAGTGAGAGTGAAATGGTGGTGTATCTTGGAAATGAGAGTGCTGCGGAAAGCATGAGTCAGTTATTTGTGCATATGTACGATGTATTCTCATGGAAAAACGTTCGCTGTTCTTTTACATCTATAATTTTGTTTACCAACTTTGTAATGGTTTCGAAATTTACACCCTTCTGCTCTTTCGTTCGAGTCAAAGACGTAGAAAATGAAACGATTTTGTATCTACGTGATTTCGTAGATAATATCCACCGGTTATCTTTTTTCAATCTTACTGACGTTCTTATCGGCTGTAGTTAATGTTGTTTTTGTACGTAGGTACTTTCGTATTTTATTCTTTCATCTCTATCGCGTACTTATTCTTATCACTAGAAATCGATTCGAATTCGATAGGGGAAGCTCGATGTAAATTATTTGTAAGCATTTGAACAGATAAGAACGGTGGAATGAAAGTCATTGACGTTAGATTCTCAAATTATGATTACACATTAATACAGGTCAAACGGTAAAAGTATGCAGCGTCTTATCTATCAATCGTATGAATTCGAGAAATTATTGTTTTTGTTTTTTTCTTTCTTGAAATATACGTTTAGAATAACCGTATGAAGGAAAATTCCGTTTATGATGTGGGAATTTTACATGAAAATTTTCAAGAATCGTTATATTTATAGATTATCATACGGGGTGACCTAAATATAAGGTCGATGGCTTTGAAAATTAAAAAAAACTTATACATATGTACTGCAAAAATCTCAAAAACTAAGCCCGCTGGAAAAAAAACTAGTAGCTCTAAGGAGAAAGATAATTTCAATCTGTATAATTTTCATCCCTTGCATTTTTTTCGTGGCACCCTTAGTTTACTCAGAAAATTTACGTTTATGGAAAATTAACCAAGTCGATAATTTTAAAATTGAAACAACCTTAACTACAAAAATCTCGAAAATTAAGCTCACTTCGACTGCAAAAATCTTCTAAATTAAGCCCCCTAGCGAAAAATTGATTTTTCTGAGAAGAAAGAGAATTTCAAGCTCTTTAATTTTCATCCCTTGCATTTTTTTCGTGGCACCCTTAGTTTGCCCAGAAAATGCATGCTTATGGGAATTTTACGAAATCGATAATTTTGAAAATGAAACAACTTCAACTGCAAAAATATCGAAAACTATCCACTTTGGAAAAAAACTAATTGTTCTTAGGAGAAAGATAATTTCAAGCTCAACACTTTTCATCCCTTGTATTTCTGTCGTTGCACCCTCAGTTTGTCCAGAAAATCCACGTTTATAGGAAAGGGCATAGCCGGTTAAGAATGGTGTTTTGACCTTGGAAACAGATTTCGACCATTTTTGCTCCAAAAGGTCAATCATGATGAGAAAAAATTTTGGACCCTAGGTCAATTATTTTGGTGGGGAGGGGCAAAAATGTGTTTTTGACATGGGTATGTCTAATGGCTGGGGTCAACCCTAAAAAAGTGTCCATTTTTTTTGTCCAAATATTCTGTCCAAATTTTTTGACAT
>FIZU01016758.1:0-10430 GCA_900064475.1 Pseudococcus longispinus | reverse complement strand
AAACTACTACAACGTAGTACGTTTCGTACTCGCAATAAACTACGCGCCGATTCCCCCCGTTACAACTTTTTGAGCTTGAAAAAAATGTCAGAGATTCTGACTTTTTAAACTTGTCAAACATTCTTTTACGACAATCTCTGACATTTTTTGAGTCACAAAAGTCATCTGTCCACCTTTTAAAATTTTCCAGTTCCAAAAAGTCATTTTGGTAACACAAATTCGTGACGATTTTTCCTGTCTCCCAAACTCTACTGAAAAATTTTTCAGACAAAAGTTGAAAATTGAAATGCTGGAAATAATTGTAATCGTTACAAATATTTTGATCTGACTATTCCTTCACCACCAATTTTAATATTTGTTCACTTTCAATATCTTTCATTGGACAATACTCTCGATACCTGATAGCAAATTGGGGAGGAAGAAGGGGCCAAATCAAAAGTTTTATAATGAATTAAACCATTTATTTAATTGTAATCTACAACTTCCGTTCAAAAAAATTTTCAGTAGAAAGTTTGAGAACCAAGAGGATTTGAAATCTGTTTTTTTTTTAGAACAATTTTGTTCAATTTTTTTATTTGAGTCAAGGCTCAGAAAAATTACTTAGTTTCCAGTAATTTTTCTGAGTCTTGACTCAAAAGAAAAAATTGAACAAAATTGCTCCAAAAAAACTGATTTCAAATTTTTTAACATAATTGTTCTACCAGTCAGGATTCTTGAGATGATGTAATACAATTTATTGAAATGTCTGATGATGCTTGGAAGTATGTATTGCAGTTTGCACCAAAATTTTCCTAATTTGTACTTGAAACTTTGGGAATATTTTCAGAAAATTTTAGCACATTTGGCAAAAAAATATGCCTATTAATATCTAATTTAAAATTCCCTCATGCTGATCCAAAATTTCAAAACTTTCAATAGAACATTTCCCAAGCTGATTGAGAATTCCTAAAAAAAATGGCTCGATATTGAATGATGGTCAAATTCAAAAAATTCAAAAACAGTCACACATTGTACTAAGTGTAGAATCATACAATTTTTCATATCATTTCAAACGTTGAAAATTCCAATTTTTAACATTTCATGATGGCGAATCCATCTCAGCTCCTGCCACCATCTCTTTTATACTATCGTACATACACGTATAAAATATATTGTACTCAAAACCACGCATGAAAACGTCGCGAATGTCACAGTCCTTCAAAAATTGCACGCAGATTGGCGACGACAACGGAAACCTCGTACGGAAAATATCATTTAAATTATTATTCGTAAAATTCCAACGTTTTGTAGGAAGTACTCGCGTTAATTTTCACAATTGTTTTTAAAGGCGTCAAAAATATCATACCCGACACGACGCGACGTTCAACTAAACATACCAAAAAGCCTGTCAAAAGCTACAACGTACTTGCGACATTTCAATAATTATAATTCGCGGTTACCCGCAACATCTGTTATAAACGAGAAATTAAATCTATGTTCATATTATGGTTTACTACCGCATGATTCGATACAACACGGTCAACTACAAATACATCGTGAACACAATCCTGGTATTCATATTTACTTTTTTGGTTTATTTCAGTGGGTCATACTCGTAATATCAGCTGAAAGTTAATTTTCATAATAGTGCTGTGCAGCGTGAAAAACGAAGCTGCAAGCATAAGAAAAATTATTACCCATCTATGCACTCGTGGTTAGGAAGCACCAAACTTAATTAAATAACCCTTACGAGCAGTATCGTAGTCAGACTTAGTTCCGGGGGAGGGTCCAGTTTCAGTCAAAAATGTAGTAGGTAGGTTGAAACTATCGAGGTTGAGAATCTAAAAACAGAAATTAATTTTTGAGTTTGTCAAGAGGGGCTCAGACCCCCCGGACGCTCCTTTCCTCCTTTTGAGTCGTATTTAAGAAAAATGGAAGCTATCCATTTTAAATGGTAATTATAGTATAATACGACAATACAATTAAAACAAACAAAAGGAAAACGAGAGCGCGGTTTTTCAAAAAAAAACTTTTCTTTTCAGTAATCATTTCAAGTTTTCTTGCTTTTTTTTCATCCCAACTCGAGAAACTTTCACTTGGAGTATTTCCTCTTCTTTCCACAAATTCGTATACGTTTTAATGAGTCACAACCGGCACATTTTTCTTATTCCAGAACTTCCAAGATAAAAAACAGCGTTAAAAATTTAATGAGAATAGGAAAACAAAGATCGTGGTCGGCCAACGACAAAGAAGAATTATTACAAAATGTTCACGGCGAATCGTCGCGAATGACTAGTCACAACACAGCGCCAGCACTCACTTGTAATACAGCTCCTTCGTCGGATAACGAATCTATTATTTCACTGTTCGACGAACCTGTTGGTCAGAAAAAGTAAGTGGTCAAACGAATTTAGACTTTTTTCTTAACAACAACTCGAACTCGTCCAGGAAACAAATCGATTCGACGTAGAAATAATATAGCACGAGAAATACAAAAAAAAAGCTTTGACTCGGTGAAACGTAGGTACCATAAGTACACGAACATGTAAACTTTCCAAAGCCACTTTTTTCGTTCAAACTTCAAACCTAAAAAAATTTAATTTCTATTTCAAATTAAACTTTATCATCGTTAAAAAAAATTCAATTTCGAAATACCCGAATGCAATTTCATTCCTAAAAAAACCCAAAATATAAAAATTGAAAATAAATTTTCGTTTCGGTAAAGTGAAAGAAAATTCTACGTCATTTGGCCGATACCATACGAGACGTGACATCGTGCGGAATAGATTGTACCTTACCTACACGTAAACTTATGCGAAAAGGTACCCTGCAGTACCCAGCATATGGTACGAAAGTATTAGCTCGTCAGTTGGTAATAATGTACAAACTTGATCCAGCTCATGCTCCCCTTTATTTTGTTTTATTGCGAATAAAAACCACCGTCATAAAAAGGAAATAAACCATTTTACGACTATAAAATCAAGTGAATATTTTTTTCCACGCTTTTATAGACGTACGAATGGCTTCATTTTTGCAACTTTTTTTTACCTACCTACCTTTTTCCGACGATTAATCGAAAATATTGATAGCGGGTTTTACTCAACAGATCGAACGTATCTGAGGATTTTACGTGGGGGTATAATTTTTGGCATTTGGCAAAAATTTGTTGGCTTGTGTCAAGGTGTCATGATACACACCGACACCATGTTGAAGCTATGTCAAGATGGCCTGGCACCGCTTCAGCGTCATGTTGGCTTGTGTCAGGGTGTTTGACACACACTGAGGCCATGTTGAGGACATATTAGAGGGTCTGACACAGGATCAGAGTGATGTTGACTTGTGTCGGAAGGTCTTGCACATTTTCAACATAGCGTTGACTTTTTTGTGGTTGAAAAAAGTGTGTCAGCTTGTGTCAGGGTGGCTGACACACACCAACACCATGCTGAAGCGATGTCAGGGAGTCTGACACAGTATCATCATGATGACGATTGGTCAATATAACTGAATCATTCGCCATTGATTCAATTGAATCGTTCAAGAACGGTTTGATCTCATATGAGGTAATTATTTGCGAACAAAATACATAGGTTGTTCATTCGTACCCGTAAGACAATAACTTGAGAATGCGTGCGCATGCTCAGCAGATAGAGAAACTTATCTGCTTCAAAATAAGCGGTCACTCAGTTCAGTAGCTCTTTAGTTCTTCCAAAATTTGCGAAAAACTAAAACCGTGTGGTGAAGGTCGGTTCAAGCAGAAAGCTTTTGAACCATTTCGATCCTGAAACCTTCAAATCATCATCCGGCCCCTTGAAATTGTTTTTTCAGATATCTGAACAAAAAAAAATTTCGGGGCAGGATCCAGCGTGTTGAAAAACACGGAAGTTCAGCCACCCTAATTTGGGTTAGCAATTTTACCAGTTTGGGAACCCATTTCGCGGATAATCTTTCTCAACTAAAATTGTGGAGCATGAATTAATGTTTTCAATGATACACCATTTCCCCCTCCGCACTCAATTCCCATTGCCTCATTTGCCGACTATATTTTCGAAAAATTTCAATTCTGTAGCCGACCCTCGCAACACGGTTTTGGGTTTTCGCAAATTTTGAAAGAACTAATACAGCTACCGAACTGAATGACCGCTTATTTTGAAGCAGATGAGTTTCTCTATCTGCTGAGCATGCGCACGCGTTCCCAAGTGCAGTTGATCAGACAATCAGATAATCAAATATGAATAAATTGTTGACGAACGAATTAATTGGGTTGAGTCAGTAATCGTTCGCAAACGACAGAATCACATTTTCATGATCTAAAATATTTCAACTCCCTCCCCCTCCATTGTAAATATCAACACATGTTGAAATCTAGCAAATCTGTCACTTTTCCACAGTAGAAAAACGTGTAAATTTTGATACATGTGTCAGCTTCTACGCTACACACAAGTCAAATATGACAAGCTCTTCAATTTCGCCACAAATGTCAAAACTGGACATAGGTCATTTTTCACCTTGGTGACAATTGTGCCAATTTTGACACGTGTAACATTTTCTTCACCCAAGTCAAATGTGTCAAACGTGAATTATGCCACAAATGTCAAATTTGACAAAGGTAAGGGTCAATTTCTATATGTGTGAAATGTAACAAATGTCAATTTTGACATAAAAGTGACAATCAAATGTGTCATTTTTACAAGTTGTTGCTCTAATGCTAACACCTCATAAGTGCCAAAAACAAAATTTTTTGAGTCAAGAAAAAAACTATTATTGTCTATCATAGTCGAGATTTGTATACAACAGGGCACCACTAAAAAAAACTTCAGATGAACATGTTTCCTATATTGAATATTGAAGGGGAAAATTTCTTCTCAAAAAAATTGAATCAAAACCATTGTTCAACAATGGAAATTGATAGTACTTTAAAAATTGAAAACATTTTCATATTAGGTCATTATTCCGTGTCAGTTCAGCCACGATTTTCACTTGTGTCTTCCGATTTTCAAGCCCTACTTATCAAATTTTGGGATCAAGGACAAACAATTTCACGAGCTTTTTTTTCGTTTTCATCACCAAAAAACAGACCGTAACTCAGGGGGAGGGGGTATTTTAGGAAGTAAAAACGTGGTTTGTTGAAATTTTTTCGAAAAATCTATCATTTTGTGAAAATGATTAAATGTATCTATTGAGCCTGAGCGAAGCAAGGACGACAATTTTTGCAGAAATTTGGATTCAAAACCTGAAGTTTCATTTTTTCAAATATTTTAGTCGTCAAGGGAAATTTTAAAAAGTTATGTACCTACAAGTGAAAAATGGAAATAAAATGTGATATTTTTTGTTTCACCGGGCTCCTAAAACCACCGTGCCCAGGGACAACTGTATCAACTGTACCATCTGTACTCCCTCTCTCCTCTTAAGTACGGCCAGCCCATTTTGCTCAACTTTTTTTAAGAGCTTCAATTAACCCTGAAATAAGAGCATCGAAAGGAAACTTGGAATTACCCATAAAAGTTTCAAAACTTTAAAATTGAACTTTTTTGATAAAATGTCAACTTTCAAGAATATACCAAATTTCAGGGCTATAATTTAAAAATTTGAAGAAATTCCTGCGAAGAGATATTTTTATATTACATTCAAATAATGATTATTTTGTGGGATCATGAAACTCTGAGGGGGAGGGGGGAACTGCGCACCAAAATTTTGGTAAAGATTCAAAAAATCTCAAAAAGACATGTAGCATATCGTTTATTATGTTTTTGATACCGCTGAGTTCGAATACAGTCTCACATTTTTGATACGATCCTCCCCAACCCCCCTCCCGCGAATCCTGAATTTTGAAAAAAGTAACAAAATCAAAAAAGTTGTGCGGCATATCGTTTTGTATGTTTTAGATGGCGCTGAATTCGAATATTGCCTTATTTTTGTGATAAGACCCTTTTCAACCCCCCCCCCCCCCCCCCCCCCATTTTAAATTTTGGAAAAAATTGACGAAACCAAATAGGCGATGTGGCATATCGTTTGACATGTTTTTGATAGCGCTGAGTTCGAAAATCGACTTAATTTTTTAACTGAATCTTCCTAATGTCTCCTACTAGCCCTTAAATCTTGAAATAATTCGGGTACATAAAAAATGGGAAAATCTTTTTAAAAATTCTATCGTAGGAACGAGCAGTATACCTAATTCGAAAAATGAACAATTTTTTTTTGTTTTTTTACTTAAAATCAAAATCGAGAAGGCTGTAACACTTGAGGTAAATTAAGAAATTCAAAATTTTTATCAATTTTTCCAGTTTCAATGTCAATTAAATTTCTTCAATCTTTATTTCAGACAAAAAAAAACGAACATAACAAAAATTGCTGATTTTTCGAATTATTCCTCATTCCAGCGAATCAGCGATTGAATTTTTAAAGAACTTTTTCATTTCAAATTATTTTCATGTGTAGCCTTTCAATTTATTCAATTTTCATGGTTAAAAAATGGTTTTGATTCGATATTTTTTGGAAAAACTACCCCTTTAATATTCAAGATGGGCAAAAATTCATGTAATGTTTTTTTTTATGGGATCCTGTTGTATCCGAATTTTGCTGTGGCAGATGCTTTCCAAAACACCCTATAGATGACTTCTTTTTTCATCGATCTTAATTAGTAAAAAAAGTCAATTTGATAAAAAAACTGGCACATACGAAGTCTTTGTATTAGGATTACAAAAAATTTTAAAAATGATAAATTTTAAAATACGTCTCAAATGTTTTACTTTTCACACATATATCAAATGTGGCAATTTACCAATATCGACACATGTGGCTGATTTCGCTCGATTTCACGTTCCATTTTTAAAAAAACACCCAAGTCAGGGTCACGGCCATAACCCACAAATCATTCTAATAAATTCTGAACACAACCTTTTCCAGCACATTTCCCAAATGCTATAAATTTCACAAGTAAAAAAAAATAAAAACGATTAAATCCTTTTTTACAAAGTAAAAAAAAAGAGAGAAAAATTGCAACCATCTATGAAACAAACATTATAAAGTTTGGATGTATACTTAAATGATTAGCAACATTAACCGATCGGTAACTTTGCGAGTAAATTTATCGCGTTAACCGCTTAAAGTTTAATTAAGCTCGGTCTGAAATAATTTTGAAACAGTTAAGGGGAAGGTACCTACCCAGATCCACGTACAATTTGAAGGCGAAATGTAAATTTATATCTTAAACATTTTGCTTCGTTTATTAGCAAAAATTGCAAATCAATCGAGTATTAACATTTTAATAAAAAACAAACACTCGTTCATTAGGCTACACGATGGAAGCTTTTCTTTTTATTACTCGTGCTATATATACAAAATACGCTTATCTCGCAGAACATGTTTCATATAGTAGAACGCTGTCGACGATATTCATTAGATTATTCCGATGTTATGAAATGTGTTAAAGTTTACTTAATCAATATTTCGCTTCATTACGTCGCGACGGTTGGTTTTCTTTATATACGAGCGAATTTTCAACACTTTAAAACCACTTGGAAAATATTAACGTAGTATTTGGAATCGTCGCCTTTATAAATTCCTCTCTTTCTTTTCCTCATCTTTAACGCGTACTCGTAATATTCTAATTTCTTATTCGTATTGAATGAATAAAATTTCACCATCACGCAGAGCCATGAAAGCGAAGAGCTCGATTTTCGGAGTACAAAATGCTTTAAAATCTCAAGACTTTCAAGTCTGCATTACCATTATAGAAGGAAGACAGTTAGCCGGGTTAAATATGGATCCGGTGGTTTGCGTGCAAGTCGGAGATATCAAAAAATACACCAGCGTTAAAGAAAGTACAAATTGTCCGTACTATAATGAAGTAAGAATACAATATACTTGGGGTACCTAGACCTACGTTTATGTAAACATTTCATTTGCAGCGTACAATGCTGTCAGAATTATCATTTCGTAGATAATAATCCATTGTGTTTTACACGATATAATAATGACGATTGTATGATACCGCATTACGGGTATCTGCTTTGAGAATGATGACGGTTTTACTCGGCCAATTTTCTTCAACTTTTGCACGTGCCTGTATAAGATGTAAATGAAACTATAGCTATACGTACTATAGGCATTAAAGAAGAAATAGTTGGCAGAGAGAAAACAGGTGGTTTAACAGATCCCATGAGATTAGATACCTGTATAATCAGATTAAACCTAAGTCGGGGTGAAAGTTGTAAGATGATCTGAACTAATTTTCTCTCAGACTTTAAAGTATGAAACTTCGAATATGATTTCCATGATACGAATGTGTGTAGGTATACTTAAATATGAGAGAATTCTTTTAATATTTTTGATGTGCTCAATTTCATATCTCGGGTTATATTTTATTCAACTTATACAGCGAAATTGCAAATGAACTATAATTTTTTATAGGACTGTAGATATCTTCTATTAATGGCAAATGATAGGGAATATCGTCTTCTCACAAGAATTTTTGGTGGCATAATTTCTGCTTCTTTCATATGTTAATTCGATTTTAATTTTCAATGAACCGCAATTAAATTTGAATTTTTTTGCTGTTTCTTAACCCGTTTGTGCTCAGAAGAGATCTGATGGATGAAATTTAAACATTTTTCAGGGCGTCATATAGGCTGAAGTCAAGTCAGTGCTCGAGTTCATTTTCACCAGCGAAAATTACAATTTCACACAGGAAATAGAATCAAATCATAGTTACCTACTTTGCTATAAGTTGAAAAAAATTACACCCAACCGCTCACCATTAAAAATAAAGAGATGTATCTAGTGCAAAAATTTCAATTTCATTTCCTTACAAATTGCAATTTTAAAAAAAGAAGATGAAAATTTGAGTTTTTAATTCAGTTAGATATTTTAGGACCATAAAGAACCCAAAATCGGAAATTTTCATACTTTTATGAAATAAAAAACAACATGAAGAGATTATAAGAGGATTTTCGATTTCAACTGACAATTCGCACAGGAAATCAGCCTTCAAGACCAACCAACGTTTTTTGAAAAATTACGATCCTTGTGCTAAAATGAAAGTAAGGGTGGAAATTCTGAAAGATCATGATTGCAAGCAACGGACAAAAAATATTTGCCTTTACCTCGATCTCAATACAAGAGTCAAACACGAAAATTTCGAGAAAATGATTGCCAAGGTGTAAGAATTTTTCAAAAATTGTTCTAGAGCCAAATTATATGTTCTTACATTTTTCTTGTTTGAAAAATGCCGTTTTTCCTAAAAAATATTCACTAAATAATGTACGAAATTTCATCATTTTTCCAAAAATTGTAGTTGAAATTTTGAGAAACTTTGAAAGCAGATTTCCAGGGCGAATTTTCACTGTAAATCGAAAATCCCCACTAATAACTTCTTCATTTTGTTTTTTATTTTATATAAGCATGAAAAATTTTCGATTTTTGGTCATTTGAAGTCCTAAATATCTGAATTACAAACTCAAAATTTAAACTTTTTCTTTTTTTTTAAATTGCAATTCTAAAAAATAGAAGGGGTGAAATTAAAATTTTTTCATTAAATCTCATTCTTTTTCAAGTGTGAATACTGAATATTTAAGGGCAAAATTTTTTCAATTTACCTATAGCAAATCTCGCCCATGCAGGAAAATAATAATTAAAGTACGTACATAATTATGATTCGATTTTATTTTCTGTGTGAAATTTCAATTTTCATTAATGAAAGTGACCTCGTGCACCAACTTGACTTAGTGTACCTGATGCAATGAAAATTTTATCTCTCCTGGGCACAAAAGGGTTAGAGTAGAGTTTTTGTTCAATTTTATCGCCGGATTCCCTTTCAAATTCTATTTATAACCAAAATAATTTTGAGCCATTTTTTTTTGTCAATTAAAAAGAAATTGTTTTCATGACTGAATTTTTCCTTCCATCAGTTTTTGGGAAAATTCCAAATTTTTCAATACTTGAATTTTGTTTATTAATGTTGCCTGAATTTTATCCAAATTTGTATTTTAGATTGAATTAAGTTTTAGTTCAATTTCGTTGAAGTTTTGTCCATTTAGAAAAAATGACTTTTTTATATTTCATATTTTTGTTCAGTTTTTCATAAAATTTAAAACTTTTGACTAAACTGTAAATTATCAAAATTTTGGATTATTTTTTTGTAAATATTTTTCATTTTTTTCTCAATCTTACTGTATTTTTACCTTCAATTAATGTCTAAATTCATATTCATGCCGATTTTTCAAGATAATGTTAATTGATTTTTTTTTTTTTGGAATTCCATAATTTTTTTCATAATTTTTTTTTTACATTTTGTTTAAATGTTGATATCCCGAATTTTTTCAATTTTTTCGTTCACAGTAACATCCCCATTACAGGATATCTAGTTTAACAAAATTTCCAAATCACCAAAATTTAGCACTTTTTTCAGAATTTTGTAACATCTTCAGGAGGATGTTTCTCAAATTAACGAGCTA
>FIZU01016746.1:0-15973 GCA_900064475.1 Pseudococcus longispinus | reverse complement strand
AAAAATATGACTTCATTTGCAATTTAAAAATATTTTGATATTATAAGGAAAGTGATTGAGCCCGAGCGAAGCGAGGGCGAAAATTTTTGTAAAAAAAGCACCCAAAAGGAGAAATTTTATCATTTTTTCACGCAGCAAAATAGTTTTGAAGAAATAAGAGACAAAATCATGACTTTTTCATGTCTTTCATGACCCACCTTCCAAAATGATGACTTTTCATGACTTCATGACCTGTTAGACACCCTGTAGATTTTCAACAATTTTCATGATTTTATGATTGATTCAATTGTTATGTACATTATTTTAAATGATTATGAAAATTTTTACAATTTTTACAATGTTTGAATCACATTTGCAATTGGGAATTTTTGAAGTCCAAAAATTCATTTAAGGTAACGCAAAAACGTAACTCAACATTTTATTAGTTCCACCCCCTTCCCGTTCTCCCTCAATCCCCTCCCAAAAAATGACATCCATTTCAAAATGATAAAATTGATAAAAATGAGGCTTCAACCTTACATCGGGTTGATATTGGAATTCAAAAATTTCGTGATTTTTATTCCAGCATGTTTGAATTTTTTAAATTTCAAAACATTTTCCGACGTATTCGCAGAAGTTTCGATCGATCAAGATTTCACCAATTGAACTAAATTTATTCATTTTTTCTAATATTCATAGAAATATCAACGTACTCATTGTCAGCATTTCTTTCATTTTTGACGATTTTTGTGGAATTTCCATTATTTTTTGTTGGTTTTCAAATTAGTAACGAAAATATAATACTGACAAAATGATCATAATTATTACTAGAGATTTCTGAAAGAAAAAAAGTTCGAAAAATGATGAAATTGCAGCTTTTAAATGTCTTTTTCTGCAAAAATTGACTCGAGAAAATGACCAATTTTTGTAAAAACAGCAGTGACTGGAATCAATATCCAAACTAAACCGAAAAAAAAATACATAAAAAGTGTGAAAAACCGAAACCGAAAGTAAAATGTTACGTGGATTTTTTGGTTTTGGTTTTTTCTTTGGCTTTTCAGCAGTTTTTTCTTGTTTTTTCATTTTCTCTTCTCCTTTCCTGGCATCCTGACTTTCAAAAATACGTGAATCGACCAAAACCGACTCATTCCTTCTTAATTTTAAATATAATAAAGTCAACCATAAGTTATATGGTTTTTGGTCTAGGGTGGAATTTGGTAGGGCCCCAGCTCAGGGTTGAAGTTAGAAATGGACTAAGTTAAATGATGTTGAAAAAGTGAACCAGAATATCAAAAATATAGATATTTTAATAATTCAAGAAATATTTTTAAAATGTGAAAAATATGAAATTTCAGCTTTTGAATGTCTTTTTTTCTCAAATTTTACATAAAATCTAGACTTTTTTTCGGCACTGTCGTCAACCACTCCCCTCTCCTCTCATCCCATCCCATCCCATCCCATCCCATCCCATCCCATCCCATCCCATCCCATCCCGTCTCATCCCATCTCATCTCATCCCATCCCATCCCATCCCATCCCATCCCATCCCATCCCATCCCAGCCCATCCACAGCTTAAAAATGAAGCATTTTTTCACTTTTTCAGAAATTTATAATTTCTTAAAAGATCGATCATATCAATATCAAAAAAATTGAAATTTCAACATCGATAATAACTTACCTAGGGAGAAAAGTCATTGAAAAGTAAACAAAAGTTTTCATTCTAACTGAAACCGAAACCAAAACCAAAACCGAAATATTTGAAAATCCTAACCAAAACCATTATCTGATTCAGTTCCAGTCACTGAAAAACAGAAGTGAATTTACAATTCTTCATTTTTTGGGCCTTGTAATGATGACCAATAGGGTCAAGATACGTGTCTTCATTATAATTCGAACTTTCTGAACTCGAATTCGAAGTTTGTTTCCAGATAGGCAATAGGGAATTCTCGCAATCGTCGAATTTGTCAGCGTAAAATGCCCAATTTTGGCTTAAATTGGCATTAAATCTCGGTTTCTCATTTCCAATCTCTTATACCTTCAACGATTGAGGAATAAGACATTTTTCAACCTAATTCGAACTTCCTGAACTCAAATTCTAAGTTAGTTTTCAGGTAGCAAGTAGAAAATTCTCACAATTATTAAATGTGGCGATTTGTGTTTAATTGACAGATTTTTTTCATTTTCAGAACAGCTCTTCTTCACTTCAAGGTAGAAAAAAAATTATAGAATAAAAAATTACTGATTTTCAATGTTCTACAACTTTTGTTCGAAACTTTTTTTCGTATCGTCAATTCGGCAAATTTTTTCACCCGGGTGTCCCCAAAAAAATCACGTTGCAGTAAAAAATCACGATATGACAAAAAACTTGGAACAAAAGTTGTAGGGTATAAAAAATTTACTATTTTTTGTCCTACAATTTTTTTTCTATTCGGCAGTGCTGAGAAGCCATTCTTCTTAGAAGAAAGGAATTTGAGCATAATACACGTATGCATTTTTACGAAAATTGATCATTTTCTGCTACACAAATATCACGATTATGGCACCCCTCCACTTTCAATCGGGAAAGTAATGATGGATTCGAGTTCAGAAGGGTCGAATTGCAGAAAGAAGGGTGTTTCCACTCCAAAAAACCCCTCCTGCTCGCTCTTCAAGGGCACTTTTTGATGCCCCTTCGCAAAGTTTTCCTTAGGTCATACTATGTAAAAGAAGAAGCATATGTCAACTTATAAACCTACAATGATTTGAAAATTTGTAGGCTTCTCAACATGCAACGCATACACTGGTAGCTGCATCCCTGATTCGAAGGCACTGCACTCCTACCAGAACACCCTGTATACGTATGTCCTGCATAAAACACATCGGAGCGTATTTTTTTTGTTCATTGGCTCGAATATTATAAACGACATCATAAGTTAAGACTCGTTTGAAGGGTGTTTCGCGAATATAATTAAAACTACGCAGCAACAAAGTTTTCTTTGAAGTGAAACGTTGATATACAACATGTGCTGGCTTTGATATCAAAATGACTCCTTTTTTATCCGCAGGTATAAGCGTCGCGTCGCGTCGAAGTAGCGAAAAAAAAAAGGAGACCCTTAATCGAATAAGCTTTCAAATACGGTATGGTATAAATTTTCGCCTCGAATATATATATGATAAAATACCACCTACATTTTTGAAGAAAAACGTGTTAAATTCGATTACTTGTCAATTTTAAATTCTGCCTATGCGCGGTGAAGGGCTCGAAGACGGAGGTGTTTTTCGATCGAAAATTGCCTGCTGCCTTTTTATGTCATCCGGCTGAGCTAAATGCATATACCTACCGAATTTGATAGCGCGAAATTCTTACACATACGCGAAAAAAAAACCCGTGCTGTCATCTTTGGCGCGTTCGAGAATGTTGTTAGAATGGCGTATGCGGCGTATTCTTCGACACGGACGAGTTATTTCATTACTTTGTGTACGAGAGCATCGCGAAAGAAGAACCGTTTATATTGCGCGATATCGTCATTCACGCGAGCGTCGTATTTGTCGCTTCGATGCGCCATTGTATCCGGCATAGACGTACGAGTAGGTACAGTTATAGTCGGCAGTTTCTCTACAATGTATGATCTATTATAGCTGAAAACCCGGACTCCGGAGTTTGTCTGACGCGGGGCAGGCTCGAGCAGTGACGGGGGCTCATCAATGCGCGCACGAATATCATATAGTACATAGGTTATAATGTGTTTCTGTGTATACAGCATATAAATGTTCGACGTAATTAATCATATATACGCGTAAAGCGACATACTCGGCGTACATTTTGCACACACACGCCGAGCTAACTGCTTTTTATGACGTTTATTATTTCACGATAACGAGATATAACTTTAATGGATATATACATACAAATACGTACACATATACGGTACGTAACGCAGCTAAAATGTACACGAAATGCAGTTAACATTATCTTTTAATGTGTACCTAACTACCTATGCTATACGTACATTCGTATGTACATGTTCGGTACACTCATGGTTTACGTTTACGCACACATCCTGTACTTACACCGACATCGGGCGTGAAAATATAATTCGTATTACGGCGACATGACACCATTATTATTTCAGGGCGAATTTTCTTAGCGAAAGTGTCGCTATTGTAAATCAAAAGGTAGCAGAGGAAATAGAATGGACACCAAATCAGTCCTGCCATCTCAAGATTTCATGCATGGTATCATACTCTTCAGATTAACTAAGCCACATTGATAAATTACATAAATTTATCTCTTAATCATCGAGCAATTCACCCAATCTCAATACAAACAAAATTAGCTCAAAATCAAGAAATAGAGGAGCATCAGCACTGGAAGATTTTCATTATTTCAGCAAATGTTCATCAGAAGGGTACCTTAACAGGGTGTCTATCAAACTGCAAAAATAAATTTACCCCCCTCCCCCCAAATTATACATTTCATGTACCTTTTTAGGCCATTTCCTTATTTTTTATGAAGAGAGAGGGAGGACCGAAAACCCCCAAAAAAAGTTGAAAATAAAATTGGTCGATAGATACTTGAAAGATGTACAACATACCTAAAAAATCAGCGCCCTACAGCAAACAGGAAAAGGAAGAAACTGTTATTTTGTCATTTGTTCATCGTAAAACATCTTGAATAATACCCTCAGCCCACCCAAATCGACTTAGGAAGTTATCTTTGGCATGGAGATTTGGTGTGTGCCCTAGAAGTGCCTTTTGGAGGGGTTTCAACCTTCTGGCCTCCATTCACTTCAAAAAACTACATTTTACGAAGACCATTTTCAATGTTGTGTGATGGATACAGGTCACTCAAATCAACCTAGGAGGATGTCCTTTGGTATGAGAGACGAACCAAAGGATTTTCTAGGGAGAGGGTGCAGAATCACTGAAAATTTCCAATTTCCAACTCTTGACTTGGAACATGGTACGTTACAAATTGAACAAAAGTGCATATTCATTTAGATAGTAGCCAGGCTGTTCAACAAAATCTCAACCCCTCCCTCCTCTCCCCTAATAAAAATCATATTTTCACAAAATCAGAAAAAAATTCTACAAAAAATTAAGTATTAAAAATCAAAAAGGAACCCCAAAAAAAAGCAAAAAAGTAAATACATAGATAAAATTAAAATTATTCAATTTGTTTTCCAAAGTCACCGTGACAGGGTTGCCAGTGACAACTTTTCAAAAATTAGTTACTAGACATTTGATTACAAAAATTCTTCATTTCGCTCAATTTTTAATTTTTCACCTAAATTTAAATAAATGACACCTTTTTTTGAAAAAAATTGAAAAAAGCATGACATTTAACGTAATTTTACCAAAAGCAGGACGTTTGCAGGACAGCAGGATGTTCCAACAAAAAACGGAACTTTTGCAGAATTTGCAGGACTATTAGACAGCCTGGTAATTTACCCATGAGCAGTTATTCAAGGCAGTGACGTAACCAAATAAACACTCGAGGGGAGGGGCGAGGGTCAACTTTGAACAGGCTGTCTAATAAAATCTCAAAACCAAAAAGCAAGAGTTTTGCAGAATTTTTAGAAGTAAGTATTTTTTTATAAATTTTTTTTTTTCTATTTTGTTCAATTTTCACAGGAATGATCAAAAGATTAAACGTAATTTAGTCCAAAAGCAGGAATTTTTGCAGGAAAGCAGCAAAAGCAGTATCGTTAGACAGCCTGTTGAAGGATATTCGTCATTTAAGCTGCAGGTTAATTTATTGAATGTGAGGGCGAACAATTTTGTATGAAAAAACGTTCAAAAGCTGAAATTTCATCATTATGTTCAACATTACTATCGTCAAGGAGGCCCAGACCATTTGACTTCCCTCTCAATATATCAACAAGTTAACTGATGTTATCAAAACTATGAGTAGCCTAGTAATACATATATATATTTCCTGGATAGAAATCGAAGTATTCATATCTTAAGATTATAATATTCGTGGAAAGTCATTGATAAAATTTCTATGGAAATGTATCGAAAATTCTGATATAAGCTAAAAAATCGTTAATCGTTTTTCCATGAAAAATTAGTCGATAATCATTATCAGGATTAATAATGAATACGTATATATAAGTAATAAAAATTGCATTTGAATCTGATAAAACCTTGAAAATAAATATTTTCATGGAAATAAAACTAATTCGTAGATAATTTAGAATATTTTTCGAAAGTCTAGTAAAGTAATTGAAAATCCACCTAGTAAAATAAATTTTTTGTTTCAATAATTAAAAAAAAAATAAAAAAATTACTAAAATTTGAAAAATATCTACGATTGAAAAAAAAAATGGAAATTGGAAAAGTTCGTTTATAACGCAAGCAGTGGGATTGGCCTGCGAAGCGTTCAAACAGCCTAATATACCACTTAGATATACACGACTCCATTAATTTGAATTTGAACAAAATTTTTCGACTTTCAGAAATTTTTATAATTTTATTTTGAAAAATTTGAATGATACTATTTCTTCAGAAATACACGGATCCTTCTCAGATGATCTACTGGGCACCTAAAATTCATGATTAGGCATTTTCCAACTGCATAAGTATACGTAAATCACATATTACCACTTTAGTGAAATCGAGAAAATTACTCATTTTTTTCCAAGTTGAAACAAAATTCGATAAAAAACTGTAGAAAAGAAGGAATTTTTACACAGAAAAAACACATTTGAAGTCACCAGAAGTGATAAGATTGTGAAAGAGAGACAAATATCCTCATGATCGATATAGACGATTTCGGCTAAATGTCGTCATAGATGGAGTGAATTCATAAACGAGAATAAAATATTCGATCTAAAAAAATGTACCAATTTCAGCTCGATTAATCACACACAATACAGTAGCATGTAGGTAAAAAGTGTTATCGTAAAGGCGCATGACTCACGATGCAATCGAGTCATTGTGTATGATAATGACAACAATATGGTCGAACTACTATCCTGAATCACCTGATAAAGACAATGTGCTAACATGGGGAAAATTTTTCAAAAAAACGAATTCTACACAAGTCGTACTTACTTCATATTAGAAAACATTTTTCTTCAATGTAATAATTTTATTTTACCCCAGAATTAGATAATTTGAAAATACCATTAGAAAAAATATGAAATTTCGATGTTTCAAAAGAATATTCTCCACAGATGCCAAAATTTACTCAAAACATTACTCGAACAGTGAAAAATGGTCACAGCTCAATTTCTACCAAGTCCACACTTTACACATAGGCCAAAATCACGAATTTCCCAAACAGTTTCTACTGTACAATACTTTCAATAATCAAAACTCCCAAACTTGACAGCTTTCGAACGAATCTCCAAAACAAACCCCCAACTTCGCAATCGAATCACTTTCAAAAATGAGCAGAAAATTCGCAAGTTCAAAATTTGAGACGAAAAACTAACGATTTGAATTCCAAATCAGCATCCACGCGACTAGAAAACTCTTCAATTAATTCCAACCCAAAATATATCACAGAAACCACAAACTTTCCGGGGAAAAAAATTCACCCACAATGCCATCGCAGAAAGAGCCGAAGACCGGAGGAAGCATTAAACGCGGCCAGCGAAACGAGCAACTTAATCTGAGTGCTTTATTTTCTTGAGGATATGAAATCGCAGACAATTTTTACGCGTTGGCTTTTTCCGCGTACCAGGAGCATGCTTTTTTCCACCGTGTTCTAATTGCGTTACCCATTAGCAACGAGCGAGCGTTCCACAGAGAAGTACTTTTTTTGACGACGACCATCTTAGTTTAGTTGTCGCATATTGTGTGTAGGCGATGGATGCACGACATCGTTGAAAAAAAGAAGTAAATGAAAAAAAAGGTAGGTAAGCATTTTCAAAGAGGTAGCTTGTTCTTTTTTTATACACTCTAAATCCTAGCTCCGAGGTATACCGTAGAATAAGGGGCGAAACGAGACGCCGAATCAAAAGCATCACTGTGCTCGCTGTACACTCAGGACTCGAGTGATGTCAAATTCAAATTAAGTACAATATTCCCGCCGCGTTCTTCTGTTATTTGATTACAACTGTGCTATTTATCCGACCGAAAACAGAAAAAGAATTTTTAAAGAAACGAGAGCTGATTTTTTTCTACTTCTCTCTTCCCCACCCTCACACTCTCGCGCGCCTTTATTTCGACTCAGGTGGTTTTTCTATTCGCTTGTGTTTTTTTTCCTTCAGCATTTACGCGACGCGACGTGCTCATCGCTCAAAATTAAAAACAGGCGGTAGACGGTTCGGTTTGTTTCGGATTGTGGAAAAAAAATGTAACCGAGATGATGAACTAAATGGGATGAAATTCGATATTTCGTTTTCTTTACTTTGTAGCAATTTTTCGATGATATAACGTTTCAAGGTGATTATTACCAGAATTTTGCCGGTTGTAACTTGGATTCGAGATGTGGAATTTCATAACTCGATTTTTCTCGTGACAAAAAAAAAATACGAATTGGAATTATATATCGACCGATGAAAGGTGGAAACAACACAAAATCTAGAAATTTCATTAATTTACTCTAATGATGCTAATTACTGACGAATTAAGGGTAATTACCAAGAATACACAGTAATTCTCGTAATCGCTGGATAGTCACACGGATTATGGTAATTACCAATAATTTACCATAATAACAGTAATTGCCAGCACTTTATCAAAATCGTGATAACTACCCATAATTTACCATAATATGGTAATTACTAATAATTTACCGTAACCTTGGTAATAACAAGTAATTTACCATAATCTTGGTAATTACCAATGATTTACCATAATTTTAGTAATCACCAGTAATTTTCCATAATCGTGGTAATTACACATGATTTACCATAATCTTGGCAAATACCATTATTTTACCTACTATAAATGTGGGAATTACCATTAATATAACATAATCTTGATAATTACAAGTAACTTATCATAATATTTGAAATTACGCATAATTTACCATAATTATGGTAATTACGCGTAATTTATCAAAATTATGGTATTTACCAATAATTTACCATAATTGCGGTAATTACCAATAATTTACCATAATTGTGGTAATTATCAATAATTTACCGTAATTATGGTAATTATCAATAATTTACCGTAATTATGGTAATTACCAATAATTTATCGTAATCTCGGTAATTACCAGTAATTTGCCATAATCTTGGTAATTACTCGTAATTTGCCGTAATCGTGGTAATTACCAGTAATTTGCCGTAATCGTGGTAATTACACATGATTTACCGTAATCTTGGCAACTACCATCATTTTACTATAAATGTGGTAATTACCAGTAATTTACCAGAATCTTGGTAATTACCATTAATTTAACATAATTGTAGTAATTACCGGTAATTTGCCATAATCATGCTAATTACCCATGATTTACCCTAATTTTGGTAATTACCCAAGATTTATCATAATCTTGGCAATTACCATTAATTTACTATAAATGTGCTAATTACCAGTAATTCATCAGAATTGTGCTGATTACCAGTAATTTACCAGAATCTTGATAATTACGAGTAACTTATCATAATATTTGAAATTACCAGTAATTTACCATAATCTTGGTAATTTTCAGTAATTTACCACAATCGTGATATTTATCAGTAATTTATAGATACCTATGTAAACCAATTTACTAAGGTAAGTTGCAGATAAAATTTCCATTAAATTCATTTTGAAATCTTGGAATTACCACGGTAATTGATGCAAAAAAGTATGGAAATTTTAGCCACTTTTTACCGACAAAAAGGTCAAAATCAGATATTTCTACAAATTTTTCAAGACACCTAGAAAAAAGATCACCAAATTTCTCAAATTGTCAGTAAATTTCCATCGATAACTTTCCAGAAATTTCCAAAAAAGAAATTAGCGAGAATTTCAATTTCCTAATAATTTACCACAATCAT
Source organism: Pseudococcus longispinus (assembly GCA_900064475.1). Lineage (NCBI taxonomy): Eukaryota > Metazoa > Arthropoda > Insecta > Hemiptera > Pseudococcidae > Pseudococcus > Pseudococcus longispinus. The sequence continues at coordinate 6,067 of FIZU01016746.1, read as the reverse complement.
GGTAATTACCAGTAATATTTACTATATTTATGTTAATTGCTAGTAACTGACCATAATCGTGGTAATTACCAGTAATTGACTAAAATCCTGGTAAATACCAAAAATTACTAATTACCATGAATTGATTGTCATAAATGAAAATTATAATGGTGATTATCATAAGGTATTACGTAATTACGGATAATTTCGAAAAATTTGAGGCAATTTTCATCATTCTCAAGTAATTATCTATTTTTACGGTAAAAATGGTAATTATGAAGAAATTACCGTTATCTCAAGCTTTATCGACGCTAAATGCTTAATGTACCACAATTCAAACACATCAGATTAATCTTCATCATATTCACCGTCGAATAAAACGATAAATACGTCGATTGTATCACAACATAACACAATTTTAAAACCTAATCGAACATTCGGCGTCAAACATTAATAAAAATTCCCCCTAAAAAAACGCCCTCTTAGCAAACCCCCCTCATACTCATCGATAACTCGCTACAAATACCCGGATCGAAGCCCGCAGTAAAAAAAGCACATTCGCACACAACAAACCGAAAAGGCAATCGTTTAAAAATACATAACGCGCAATTTAACCCGAAGAAATTGGACGTGTGATAAAATTCAGCAAATAAATCGGTCGAATGGGGCACTGATTTATGAAAGAGCGCGATAAAGAAAGGCGGGAAAAAAGACGACGGAAACGTTACGCTATCGGCGATAATATTTTCCATATTAAAAGGCTCTAATACTCGTATGTAGAAACGTTCATGTTTCGCAAATACCACTATGCACTGCGTGAAACGTGATAACATAATTTGACGTATTTGAAAAAGCAATATTGGAGTAACGTGGTACGCAATGTGAACTCGGGCAAAGGGAGCGATGAGGGGGCGCTCAAAAGAAATACAAAACAAATACACCACGAGGCTTTCGGTTTATAAAACACATTTACTTTGTACACAAGCAAGGTGAGCCAAGACAGGGTACGAAGTAGAAGTGTAGCAAAAAAAAAACACACATCGAGGTCATCGACGCAGCTATGTTTTCTTTTTATTTTACCGTGAAATCGAACGTGTCCGCAAAGGAGGAGAGAGAATTATGAGGTAACACAATCGAATTTCTATACATAATCGAAAAAAAAAAGACCGCGTGTCGTAAACGGCTTCGGCGTCTTCGATATCCCGTGGCGTATATCCAAGATATCGCCCAAAATACGCGGGAAAAAAACCGAACACAATTCGTCGCCAAAATGAGGAAAAAATCGCTTCGATACGAATAACTCGACAAAAAGGTATTACACGGGCGGATGGTTGAGGGGCGGGGGAAGCTTACGGGACCCGAAATATAAGACTACGCCGACCGGAGAGTATTCGATTGACGCGGGCAATATTCGAAGTCGATACAAATTGAAAGATATCTCGGTATAAGGAGGGAGAATATGGCGAAAAGTGGAGAATAATATCGTGTATTTCGTTTCTCATAAATAAATATACGACACTGGATACGATTTCGCAGGTCATATTCGTGTTCGGCTCATCGGCTGGCATCTCTTTCATTTCGCCCAACTCCCTACTATCACGTGGTATGGTGCTGTAGGAATAGAGAAATGGAAATATCTGCGAGAATATTTTCCCAAAACTATTGTAGTTTTTCCAAAATAGCCCCATTGTCACGGGTCATTAACGAATGTGAATCGAACCGGAGTCATTTTATACGAGAATTTTCCCAATACGAGGGTACACGTTGAATCGTGTAACGTTACGAAGATGTTCCACGAATACGGTCTACGACGAAGGGCACCAGCTCCGAATGAACCAATCAGATCGATGATATTAATCGAAAATAGGAAATGAAATTAAAAAGCGAGCCATTCTTCTGGGAATACCCTGTGCTATGCTGCGGACATCACAGTAAATTAGGGTTTAGCGCTAATGACTCGGAGAATTATTGTGCGTGCTACGACCACCGCGCGAATGGAAAAAAGAGGTTGAAAAGAAAAACGTCGAGCAAAAAAAAAACCATCATATTTGTCGCTCAGCCAATAGCGAAACGCGACAGACATTCGGTATAATCCGGTACTCGGCTCATTCGAGGTATTAATTGCTCGTTGTACCGGACGCGAGTTTTATTCTCGAGCCAACGCCGAAGTTTTTCTCGCCCGACGCATCAGCGACGACGACGCCGGCGCTACAATTGCTGAATCTTCATCTAGCGGAATAAATTGCTAAAAAATAAACGTATTTTCTTCGACTGGAGTATGTTGTTAAGTACATGCTACGTGATCGTAATACGAACGACGGAAAATTGAACATTAACATTATTTCGTAACGAACTCGTCTAATTCCAGTCACGCGTGACCCGCCGCCGCGCCGCGCCGCTTCGCCGGTTCAAAATCTACTCCACTTGCAGCTTTATGGCCGATTCGATGATGATAATATGAAACTAGTCGAATTTCATATCTGAGCCTTCTCCCTTCCTCTACGTACGGCCCGTCCTTTAGTTTGTACATCTACAAACCGATATTAAGACATTACCGAATACGTTGCGATGTCTCGTCTCGCCCCGCCGCACCAATCCAGACCGCGCGTAATCAAGTAAATAAGGAAAATTTTCGATACCTGACTATGTTTTCAAACAAACCGAACATGGATTTTTACAACGTTTCTGTTCGACAACTACCGAGCAGATTCCGTCGTTCGTGGAAAACCATTCTGTAACGATCGAAAATTTATTTAAATGAAAATGTGACCCGGTTCAGCAATGCTGTGAGAAGGGTGAAGGGGAAAGGTGACAAAGATGGACAAAAAATTCGAAATTTTTTCCAAAAAAATTGTAATTTGAAAGTTTTCAAAAGATAAAAATGGAAAATTTGGCGAATAAAATTATCAAAAAAAAACAAAATTTGCAAACTGACGTTGTAATTTCAAGGGATGAAAGGCATTAGACCAAATCAAAAATCAAAAGCAGAAAATTAAAAATACCCTTGAAGCGAATGAAAAAGCTCAAAATTTGAAACCACCTGATAACTCACCTCGTACAGCGAACATGAATAATTTAAAAGATAACATTCTTCATATCCCTTCACTCCTCTTACCACACTCCAACAAATTCAACACATTACCGCGAGGAACGATTTTATTCGAAACCGAAAATTAAATCAGAGTTCAATTGAAACAGGGTAAAAAAGAAAGTATCAGAAATGACAAAAAACAGCAAAATCGAAAATTGTAAGTACTCCACGAATAGACACATACTCGTACATACAAAACGAACGAAAAACTAGTGATAATTCTCAATCAACGTGTAGACGAAAGAAAAGATTAGGATTTCTTATCAGAAGTGAAAACCTCTCTCTTCACCCACATGCTAATTATTCATTTTTCATGATGATTATTGATTAACTTATTACAAACAGAATTTCATGTATGTTTTCGACCTTGACTCTTTCGTTTCGAGTGCCTGAGCGAAGCGAGATTTTCTCAGGAGGTATTAAACTTGAGAAATTTCTTTTTGGATTTTTTGAACAAAAAAATGACGTACACTGTATGCATATAAATTGTTTCATGAATATATTGTCTTAGTCTTACGAACATCCAAAACCTTCCATGCACTCATTGGAAATAGTAACGTTGATGTGACGTTTTAAAATTTCCCAACTAAAAAAATCATACGTCTTAAAAGAATCGCAGAAATTTTTCAAGTCCACAGAGTCATTTGGATTCTTTGAATTTTTTCAATTTCAAACCTCATTTCAGATTAACAAATAACAAATCACCTTTGAGTAAGAAACTCTCCGAAACTGTTGAGTCCACAAATTTAATTAGGGTAGATTCTGTGATGATTTTCAAAAAGTACAAATACTCTGGCTTTAAATTCTTTGAAATTTTCAAAGTCTGAAAAATCATTCGGAATCTATGAATTTTTCCAAGTTCAATAAGTTAAAAAAGTCATCTGCCCATCTACGAAGGTTTTCAAGTCCAAAAAGTCAATTGGAATCTACGAAATTTTTTTCAAGTCCAAAAAATGATCCAGGGTAGCAAAATTTCGTGACGAATTTTCATGATGCCCAATTAAAAATAAATTTATTCCCCTGAATCGTGAATCTGAAATTTTATTAACAGTTTGACCTGTTTTGAGCCCCCCTCTCCCGATTCGAAGAAGACAGGAAGGTCGAAAAAAAAATCCCAAGTGAATCAAGAGCAAAAATTGACAACTCAAAAAATTTTAAGATTATTGGTACCTACGAGTATTTACCAAATATTGATCAATATTGATCACAAGACATACCTGAGCATAAAATTTGGGAAATGTTTGCAAAAACTTCAACTATTATTATAGATATGTTTTAGCTTGGAGCTCAATCCTAAAAAGATGAGAACAAAAATTTGTACCCAAAAATTTAAGACCATCCGACAAAATATTTTGTCACCATCTCATTCTTGAAATAGAAATATCAACATTAAACTCAGAAAAACCTCGAAAAATTTCGCATCACCTCTTTTACTTTCAATTATTGTACCTAACTCACATTTCAACAAAAATCCAAGGCAATCAGATTATATTTGGAGTGAGGGAATTAATTCTTTTAAAAGTCTGCGACTTAGAATACAGTTCAATGAATTTCGAAAAAATGAATTTCTGTTGAAATAACACACAAATGATAAAAAGATATAATGACATGTGATTTTTCAACTTTTTGTGAAAATATCCATGAAATCAAAGATGTTTTGTATCATCGGTAGAATATTTTCAATCATAGGCTAATTCTTAGCTTCAAACCTTAAAACTCATCCATGATTGAAAGATTTTCGCTTCAAAGAATAGCTTACGTTACTTATGCAGATTTTCTAGCACATTTTTCGAAAATTTTTCAATCAATTCGGAAATTTAAAATTTTATAAATTTTTAGTAGATTATTTGAATGAGGAGATAAAAGCTTCATATATCCTTAATTTCGTCTCTGCTTGCATAAAAACTAAATTTACCGGGTTTATAGTCATTTTTAAAATGAATCCCTCAATTCATTCAACTAGAAAAAATTGACTTAAAATTTGGAACTCAAAATTTTTTTAAGTTTGAGTTTTGATGTAGAACGGTGTAAAAGAAGTACCTACTAATCTCGAACTGTGTTGGGCAGACTCACTCCCAACATATTTAGATCAACAAGATCACCCGAGTGATTAATTTTGAACCCAGATCATGATTAGATTCAACATGAAAGATCTGATCTAAATATCCAAAGATCAGATCCTCGAATTTCAAGAATTTTTAGGGTTGGATCGATTTGATGGATTCGTTTGAGTCAACTTTCAGTGAATCGAAACGATTCTTCAGGCGAATTGGAGGAGGAATGAATTTCTTCTTTTCATCGATGACTTGTTTTTTTTTCTTCCAACAATTCGTTAGTCTGACAAAATGTTCAATCAGCGTTGGGTAAAAAGCTGTCTGACAAAATTCTGATTTGAACTTTTCTTGAAATTTTTCAGGCCCAAAATTTCATTTGAATTCCCAAAAATTTTCCAACTCCAGAAAACTCTGACAAAATGTCTAAAAGTCGGCGTGATCCATTAATTTTTCCAAGTCCAAGAAGTCTGCCTGACAAAATGCCTGAAAGTCAGCGTAATATCTGAATTTTTCCAACTCCAAGAAGTCTGCTAGACAAAATGTCGGAAAGTTACCCTGATTTCTAAAATTTTCCGAATTCAAGAAGTCTAAATTGTTTGCCTGACAAAATGTTTAAAAGTCAACATTATCTCTAAAATTTTCCAAGTCCAAACAGTCAGTAAAAATCTGAAAATTTTTCCATGCCCAGAAAAGTCAGATAAAATATCTAAAGTCAGCGTAGCGGAATTTCGTAACATATTTCACGAATTTAGTCATCGCAAAAGCATATCCTATGCTAAAATAGAAAAAAATTAATCTTTTAGCATAGGATATGCTTTTGCTCTCGGGAGTGATCTCGTGGAAAATTCCGTCACAAAATTCCGTGATGAAAAATCGTCACGCTGACTATTAGACATAATGTCAGACTTTTTTGGACTTAGAAAAATTTTCAGATTTCAACTGA
>FIZU01016732.1:0-20709 GCA_900064475.1 Pseudococcus longispinus | reverse complement strand
AATTTTTTTGGACTTGAAAAATTATTAGATTTCCACTGACTTTGAGAAATATTTGTGAGACTTTTTTGGGCTGTAAAAAATTTTAAATCAGCAAAAGCATATCCTATGCTATATAGTTTCGTGGGTAGTATGGAAATGACGATGACTTTCTTCACGTGTGTTGGCTGAAAATCCTAAGGATTTATTCTTCAATTACGCGAAAAAATGAAAGTAGGTATAGTAAAAATGTTTGTTTTGGTTAAGAAATTGGTGATTTTTCGAAAAATGTTTGCCATTGTACCCCTCGGGAAGTAAAAAAATTTCAGAGAGGAAAAAATGATAAAATTTATGAGAACAAGAACTTGGCCTATTTCAAATTTTTATGTAAATTATCAATAAAAACTCATTAAAATGTTGAGAAAAAAGAAATAGAGATTCATGAAAAAAAAATTTTGAAGAAAAATTGGAAGGTTTTCGGAATTTTAAATATCCTTTGGTCGACAGTTCAGATCAGTATTGCCTCGATATCTTTTTGTGTTTGATCAATGTTTGATTCGATACAGCGAAACTGATGTTAATATTAATGATTAGGTATATAAGCTCTTATCACCCATATTCCTCGACTAGAATGATTGTATGTACGTATAACAGTAATTTTAAATACTAAATTGGACTCATTTTACTGGAGAGGTGGTGGAATTGCAAACGGTTCGGTAGGATTTGTGTTGAATTGATAAATACCCAAATTTCTATAAGAAAAGTCTGATGAGAGTCTTTGTTTCAATTATAATAATTTGCTATCTCGCTGATAACCCTTACTCTTCTGTTTTAATCAATTTGCAATGTTCGCCAACTTCTATTTTCAAGTGATGATCTCCTGTGCATACTTTATCATGAACCCATTGCGATTTCGAGTCACATTTCTGTGCCATCATTTTTACCGACGAGTTGATAGTTTCTGCGAAAATTTTCAGTGCTCTGTTGTGAGAGCATCCAGGATCTAGAACGATTGAAAAATTCATTTTCAAATGAACTGAGGCGTTTTCTTGATATTGAAGAAATAAACAATACCTGCAGGGTCACAACCAGGCTGAACGGAGCCATTATTTGCATAAATGTCATAGTGCGCATGAGAGTATTCGACCCCAGCTTCGCCCATATTTGTATGAATGGTATCTACGAAATCAGCGTGATCTCGATTCAATATATTTCTTTTCTTCTTGTCATCTTTGGTGAAGCCGAAAAGTGCTGGATCGCAACCTTTGGACGTTTTAAAGATATGATTATCATGATATCATTATTGCTAAAATTTGTCCAGTTTCGTAATTTACCTGTGATTCGAGGAATAGTTAAACCAGAAGTTCTCAGATTATTGGAAACCTCTGCGCAGATTTGACTTCCCATGCTGAAGCCGACGAAATGGAATCGGTCTATGGTTATTTTTGGTTTTTCTTTAAACAGCGTCTTGAGGAAAGTGCCGATGCATTCGCCTAATTTTCCAACACTCGGCACTAAGGTTTCGAAATAACATCCCCATATCGCCACAGGATTATAATCAGCGACTAACAGGTTCCATTTTTTTTCTTTGAAGTATTCTGTAAATTTCCATTCAAATTAAATAGCGTATCATTTTTTATGGGGTATTAGTCGATCATACCTTCTCGAACTTTCACCCAGTTGGGTGAATCTTTCGATTGAGAGTATCCGTGAATTAAAAGTTTGAAATCTGCATCTTCGATAAATTTCACATTTGATATTGATGATGGATTATCCAGCATTAATTCTTGTGGTGGGTTTCCAGAACTGAGAAATTTGATAAATTTTTTAGAAAAATCGGTGAACCGATTCTCGAGTTATTCGCGATTGAAATTTTCAAAAGCCTTTAACACCCAAAATAAAGCAGTTACTCGAAATATGTAAATAACCTTTTTAATAGTACTTGAAAGGATGCATAAAAAATGTTATGCATAATTTTCATTTCTATGAACCAGTTCTCGAGTTATTCGTGATTGAAATTTTCAAAAACGTCTAGCACCTAGAATAAAGCAGTTACATGAAATATGAAAATAACATTTTTGATAGTACTTGAGAAGGGGTACAAAAAAGTTTATGTTAAATTTCTTTTTTATGGACCGGTTCTCAGAAAATTTTTGAAGTGTCTATTTAACTGCATACTTACTTCTGATAGGTAATAACATTTCAAATTGATTTTTTTTAGTAAAACTTTGTGATTCTGCTGTAGAAAACCAGTTTTTCTGACGCAGTTACTGTGTAACAGTTTTTTAAAACTAAAATCTAATTTTATTTTAAAAAAAACAATCTCATATTTTTCTCTTGATTGTATGCGATTTTTTTTCAAAGACAATTTTCAAATTTTTTTTCAAGAGTCTGAATTAATTTTTAGATTTTGTCAAAAAGTTTTTTTTAGGATTTTGTTTAAAAAATTTTTTCTCAGATTTTGTTTGATTTTTTTTGAATTTAATTTTTGCAATTTTATACCTTATCTAAAATAACATTTTTTAAATTTTTTCAAAATGAGTAATTTTTTTGTATCTTATACAACAGCGATTTTTGGAATTTTATTTAAAAGTATTTTTTTGGATTTCATTCATTATTTTCAAATTTTGTTGAATATTTGTATCTATTTTTTCAAAATTTTGTCCAATCAAACATTTATAGAATTTTGTATTTTTCATTTATTGCCCAAAATACCATTTTTTACGTTGAAGTACAGTGCTTAAAAAAATTTTGAACATAGTTTAAGATTTAAAATAATATTTGCATATAGGTATTTTAACGTTTGTTATTGAATTTTTTTTCTATGGAAACTAATTGTTTTTACGGGAAAAACTTTGTGGTTCACTGAATATTTGTGTTGATTAAGCGATTAAACTTTCGTTAAAGAAATGATTAAGATACGAGTACATTTTCATTGGATTACCAGCGAACTTGAGGAACTGTGTTGATCAAAATACAAAATATATTGACTACATGGTTGTGTGAAAATTTACTTATCTACCTAATTCTTAACGAACTTCTACTTACCAAAATTGCCAATATAATTGTGCGAAAAATATCAATCATGTTGAGTAAACCTTCTCAAAAATTTTTACAACGTGTTAATTACGTTTGAACAATAAATTTCACTAGGAATTGGATACATGATTCAATTGAAAATCTAATCATGCTCAATGGAAGCTGGCATGGCCTATGCTAATAAATATCTTTGACCATAATAGCGTCACCGAAAGGATATAGTGTGTGAAGTGAAGAGTAGGGGTAATTTACGACTGAACGATGGTACTCGAGAGTGGTGTAAGGGGTGTAATTGCATTAAATTCAGACTTTTCAATGTTCTTTAAGGGTCTCGTGAAGGTCTATTATAAATTGGTGAAACGTCAAACGTATTTTAACCAACACAGCTTCAAGGGTAAAAATTTGATTGCACCAGAGCCCCAGCTTGCTCCCGCCAGCCCTGAATAAACGTGTACTGTACAGCCTCATAATTTTTTTTTGCTTTTTTACTATCTTTTTAGGTGCAGTGATACTCCATTTCTATTTATTTTGACATTTCCCCAATCTTTTCAATTCCATCGACTTCCAAAAAAAGCAAAAAATTATTAAAAGTTGAATTCGGCAATTTCTCCAATTCCAGCTCGTTGATTGATTCCTGCTATTCTACTGTTCTGTCTCTTGTCTACCCACTGATTGTTCAACTGCATTCTCTCGTTGACGCTAAATAGCGAATTCAAATCAATTGAATTTTAATTGAATGTTTATTTATATACTTTTCATCTGATTTTTTCCCCTTTTGTGTAATCATAAAATATCTATTTTGCCAATTTATTATTAAAATATGCCATAATTTTTCAATCTACACAGTTTTAAATGATGGAACCCCCAATGCAAATGGTGGTTTGTCATTCGTATTGAATTGATACAGTCCCATTTCTCTGTAACAAATCGTCCATATTATTTAATATTTGCAATATGAAAATCATTCGACTTCGCGAATTTTTTTTACCCAGCATTCTTCGGTGGTGTGCAATGCTCTCCCACTTCTATTCGCAATTTGTGATCACCATTGCAGACTCGTATGGTAAACCACATGTAATACGAGTCGCATTTCCCTGCTATAAATTTCACTGACGAATTTATGGACTCTGTAAATATTTGCAGCGCTCGAGCATGAGAGCATACAGGATCTGGTGGGATTGATTGCAACGTTTGTTAACATGTAAGTTTGTGATATGCAATGATGATGATTGAAAATTCAAATGAAGGTACCTACCTTCGTAACATCCACGCTGAAAGGTACCATCATTGGCGTAAATATCATAATGTGCATCAGAAAGGTTGACTCCAGATATACCGAAGTTGGTGTGAATGACGTCGACGAAATTTGCGTGTTGCTTGTTTAGTATGTTAATGGAGTCTTGTAAACCTCCAAAGAACCCCGGAAAAGCAGGATCACATCCTTTTGCAAGGTGTGTAAATCAGTCTATTGTTTGGGGATTTCGTTATTTGTACTTTTGTACCTGTTATACGAGGTATCCTCATTGGTTGAAGATTTTTTGAAATCTGAGCACAGATTTGAGCCCCCAAACTGAACCCTATGAAATGGAATTTATCGATGGTTATTTCTGGTCTTTGATTGAACAGCATTGTAAGCAAGGTAGCTGCACATTGGCCTATTTGTGGTGCACTAGGAACAGCAGTGCCTAAATAGCATCCGTCGATGGCCAAAGGCTGATAGTTTATGTAAATTATATTCCATGTGTTGCTTTTAAAGTATTCTGTAAAGTTCAATAGACAAATTACGGAGTATTTTTACTAATTAAAAGATTTATCGGCGATGTTTTACCCTCGCGTAGTTTTGCCATCATTGGAGTATCTTTCGACTGCGTGTAACCATGAACTATGAATTTAAAATTAGTATTTTCATTGAAAATTGCATTCTTCAAAGTGGCTGGGTCATTCAGAATAAGTTCTTGAGGTTGTTTATCAGCTCTGAATGAAAAATAGGTATTGAATTGTTCGCTCTTTTCAGTTGTTGAGCCTAATTTCACTTACTTACGATGTGTATAAGAAAAAAGATACTTTATCTTTGGAACAATCGTTCAATGGTGTCAAACATGTTTGTTGTTTTGAGTTCAAAATCTATGAACAAATTATACTTGTTTAGATATTTGGTCTGATTTTTCCAAACTTATCCCATCTTTTCTGTAATTCTCACTTACTAGAGATGCAAGTAAAACCAATCTGAATGAATTGATCATTTTCAACATGCATACTGCGCCAGCGGTATAATAGAGCACGAACTGAACGTTTTTCTCAATACCTTTTGAATTGCATAATTTCAGGTAGATACTTCCTAACTCTCTTTTTTTCAGCTGGGTAAATAATGTGCTGTTTTTGGAATAGAATTATGTAAAACCTAACAAATTCATATTATTTGTTAAAATGCGTAACTTTGCGAATATTACATGGAAAATGAACTTTGAAAGTTGGATATGTAAAATGGGCACCTTCCTGCTTGTATAAGAGATTGAACTTTCAAAAAATGAAATTGCACTTGAATTTATAACTCGTGGAATTATTATGATACTATTTAATTTTTTTGATTAGATTCATCATTACGATTGCTTCATGGTATGTAATAACTTATTAAAAGTACTCACTTTTTGCTTAACAATGTTATGGAGATTGCTTTCCAACTTTTTTTTGTTGATGTCGCGATGTCGTTAAAAAATTACTTGCAATTTTGATGAGTGTTGTACGAATAATAAGTACCACGTTTTTATTGAAACGAGTTATAAGATCCTGTTTAGAAATTTGATTTGAATTGAAGCTCGAATTTGGTGTACTGAATTTTTGAAATATTTAGATATTTTTTTTTTGCAAAAAAATTAATCAACTGGCAACATTACACGTTTTGTGAATTTCGTTGTGTTTTTACAAGTGTAAATACAGATTGTTGCAGCCAATTTTTAATGGAATCTAAAAAAAATACAGATAGGTACTCACGAGCATTGCTGTGCGATTTTGAATGTTTGAGGCGATAAATGGGTTCAAATTGTTGAACGACTAAGCTATGAAAATTACTCATCATTTAATGTATTAAAATTCTAATTGTACATTACTCACTTAAAATAGATTCTCAATTGCAATTTGCCATTTTTTTCGCAACAAATTATTGAAATTACAATGCTAGAAGTTGATAGAAGATCCAAATGCTAACGCCTTCAACGCTGCTATTAGAATACTCTTTAATACAAACCTGCTCGAGTAGTTGCCAGTATGAGTTTTATTCGTTCAAAATCACTATTTTCCGATCAGTTTGCAGTGCTTGAGACTTGATTCCTTCAACCTGCCCATATCCAACTTGATGGAGGTCCCAATGCAAGAGGAGATTGACTATTTGTACTAAATTGATAGATTCCAATATCCCTTGAACAACATGCGAAAATTCATACGATATGTTTTGAAATTAAAATAATTATTTTTTGTTCCCCTTACTCTTCACTTTCTGGGGGCGAGCAATGCTCTCCTACTATTATTTGTGATCCATCATCGGTATGACATGTTCTGACACTGAACCAAAAGTAATATGAAACACATTTCACAGCAATAAATTTCTTCTTCGTGTTTATAGATTCGGTAAAAATTTTCAGTGCTCGAGCATGAGAACAAACTGGATCTAATGAAATTGATTTTGTTTAGGATTTAATTCAATAATATTTTTTTGGGAAATTCTGAAATGAGGTAGATACTTTTGTGACATCCTGGCTGCACGGTGCCGTCATCAGCATAGATATCATAATGTGCATCTGACAAGTAGACTCCAGAAATCCCTATATTAGTGTGAATTACATCGACGAAATCTGCATGTTCCCTATTTAGTATATTAATCGAGGTATGTGTACCTCCAAAAAATCCAGGAAAAGCAGGATCACATCCTACACGTGTGATGAAAAACGTATCAGAAATTCAATTGGGACAAGGGTGAAATATCTGCTCACCTGTGATTCGAGGTATTTTTAATGGCTGAAGATGTTTTGATATTTGAGCACAGATTTGAGCCCCTAAGCTAAACCCAATGAAATGAAATTGATCGATGGTCACTTCTGGTCTTTCATTGAAGAGCTGTTTTAGTAGAGAGGCAGCACATTCGCCTATTTTCGCTGCACTGGGAACTGCACATCCGTAATAACATCCTTGGATGGCTAGTGGCTGGTAATCTATGTAAATTAAATTCCATTCTTCGTTTTTGAAGTATTCTATGGGTAATTTATCGCATTTGAGTATTTTTATTGGAATTGAATTGATGTAAGAAATGCATCTGAGTAGGATTTTACCCTCTCGTAAGTGAGCCATCATCGGGGTATCTTTCGATTGAGTGTATCCGTGGATGATGAACTTGAAATCTGCCTCTTCGTTGAATGTAGCATTTTTCAACGTCTCTGGATTGTTCAAAACGAGCTCGTGTGGGTTTTCATCATTGCTAAATAACATGATAAAGGTGTAGAGAATTTTTTTTTTCAAGTTCTATTTCTACTGATTGGTGCATTGGCACATACGATTTGTATAGGTAGAATGAAACTTTTTCTCTTGAACAGTCTGTTAGTGGTGAAAAGCATGATTGATTCGAATTTTTTATCTGTTGGGGAATTTTTTTACTGTGGTTTGATATTTGTTTAGAAATTTTCACATGTTTCTTAAATTCTTAACTTACCATTGATGCTGCGATAACTACAAGGAAAATATTGAGCATTTCTAATGATCTAGTATTTCGCAATAAATCATCAAGCATGGACTGAACTTCTGAAAATTTGTTCAACCCTATTTTTTTATTCTAATTGACGAACAATTTTGATGAGAAACATGTAGGTAGTTTACAATAATCATCATAAAAATTTTAGTAGGTATAGATACTTACCTTGATCCGTGCATTAAAAACTGTCGATGCAAAATTCACATAGATATCATTAGTTTCAATGCCGATATACTTTCTTAATTTGAAAATGATTTCGAACAAGTGAATTTATAGTATTGTAAAGTTCGTCGCGTATAAATCCCGATCACAAAAGCTAATTCACCTGCGTTTTTACGATATGGCAATTTATTGTGCAAAATGTACATACCTACATGTGTAATTGTGTAACGTTGAACTGTCGAATTGTTGGCGAAATTACTTAGCAAATATCATTTGACATAACGATAGAAGATAAAGAGTAGAACGTTTATTTTGGCCGGTGATATAATCTTTATCAGTGATTGACTAAATCACTTTGATGACTATGAACTTGATCGTTAGCTTTGTAAATTGCGTTACTCATTTTATTAAAATAAATACAACCAGGTACAAAAAAAATTAAAAATGATCGAAATCACGAATTCGATAGCCCCAAAGAAAACGGTTGTTTATCAGCTGTATGAAAAGCATAAATTCCTTCGTCACTGAAATAGATATTAGATGCATGAAAATTTCGCATTTTAGGAGCCTTACAAAGGCGAAAGGGTATATTTACTTGGAACTTTGGGGTGGAGTGGCATGTTCACCTACGATAATATTTGAATTTTCATCTTTACTGCATGTTCTTGTGCAGGTCCATTCCCAAAATGAACATTTTTGTGCGATGAATGGCCTCTTCGAGTTTACTGATTCTGTGAAATATTGCATGGCTCGTGCATGCGAACAGGAGACGTCCGCTAGATTTCATAACAGATCAATTTCGCTTATAAATTATTTTTAAAATATTTTTAAAATACATTCCAATCTGACATTACCTAAATGCGAGCTCAAAGAGTCGGACACAATGTTGTCATTGTGAAGTATCGTGAAATATTCTAAATTCAAATTTTGAAACAATCTAAATTTTTTTTAATTCAAAAGTCAATTGCCACTTTATAAAAAATTTTCAAAGTAGAAAAAGTTGGAATTTCTGAAATTTTTCAAGTTCAAAAAATCGTTTGAGATCTGAAAATTTTTTCAAGTTCACAAAATATAAAATAGCCTGACAAAACGTCTGAAAATCAGCATTATCTCTAGAATTTTCCAAGTCCAAGAAGTCAACGGAAATCTAAAAAAATTTTCCAGTATAAAAAAGTCTGAAAAGATGTCTAAAAATCATCGTGACGGAATTTCGTGTCGTTTTTTGCAGGTTTAGTCATCGCAAAAACATAACGTAAAATTGATAAAAGTACCTATAATTAAACTTGTATGAAATAAATTCAACGCTGCTTCAATATCATTACAATCAATGAAATTGTGAAAAAATTGGTCGATTTTTTAGGAACTGTTGAAAATAGTCATAAAAATGATTTAAAATGCAAAAAATAGTACCTGAAGTTTCATGAAAATTATTGAAAATGAAATAAAATAACGTCAAAATATTACAAAAATCGTTTGCAAAATTGATGACATTTTGAAAAAAATCAACTATAATTAAACAATGGCAACATTTTGTAATATTTTGAAATATTTTTCAAACCTTTTGAATTATTCTGACACCTTTTTAATTATTTTAACGACTTTCTAAACAATTTTCGTTATAGTTTGAACAAATTTTATCTCCTTTTGTATAATTTGCATGCTTTTTTATCACATTTCAAGAGTTTTAACGTGTTTTTTTGCAATTTTTACGTTATTTCAGAGATTTTCCCGACATTGCAAACAAATTTTGTAACAGTTTCAAGTTTTCAAACGTATTTTTTCCACTATTGTGATATTTTGAAGTTTTTTGGTACAATTTTAGGTGATTTTGAGCCATTTTTTGAGGTAACTTTGAAATATTATCAAGCACTTTGCATTTGTATTATTTTTAGTGTGATTTCATATCAATTTGATAAAAAATATATGTAATTTTTAATCCCTTTTTTTATAGGTATTTGGGTATTCCCCCACCGGCCACCACAATTTAGATCATTATTCAAAAATTATTATATAGTTGTGTGGTACATCAAATAGTATGTATTTGTGAACACTGCACACAAATATGACCTTATTTTTTCGATTCCACTTCACAAATCCCCTTCTCCCTCCCCTAATTGGGATTAAAATGTATAAAATTCATAAATAGTTATGTTATATTCGATATTGAAAAAAAACTGACGATTCCTACCGATGATCGTTTTAGGGATTTTTTTTGAGGGGGGATATGAGATTTCAAATTAGCCAACTTTTGCTTTTCGGTGTGAATTTTCAACTTTTTTTTTGGAAATTCACCAACTTTTATAGGGAGATGAATAACATTTAGAAAATGTAAAAATTTGTCCATTATGTTGTTTTAAAAACGTAAATTCATTTTCTTGATATTTGTATCATTTTCCTAATTTTGAAAAGTTCATCAATTTTTCTCAAATTTTGCCAACATTTTCCATCTTTTGACCAATTTTCCAAACTTTTCGATACGTTTTGTAAATTGGGGGTCTGGTAGACCTCCCTCCCCCCAGACTCTACCAGTTAAAGCCATAACTGATTCTTACTCGTTCCACATCCGGGTTGACATGTTCCATCATTAGCATAAGTATCGTAATGAGCGCTCGAGTACAGGACTCCAAAACCTCCAGCATTGGTGTGTATAACATCTACAAAATCCGCATGCTCTTTTCCTAATCTCTCGGTGCTGTTGGTAAGAACAGGGTAAAATAAAGGCCAAGCTGGATCCAAACCTTTGAAACGAAAATACACATTTTATCCTACTAGTGTACTACAGATAGTAGTTCGATCAGTATGTGATGCGATCTATGAAATGCAAGCAGAAGTCGAAATTTTTTTTGTCCTATGATTCTCTATAATTTTCTAGTCATTTTACTGAAAACCAGAGTGTCTTAGGTGCCTTCATTATTTTTGTATGATTTTTCAAAGTTCGAAAACTTTTTGAATTTTCCAAATTTTTTGAAAAAAACTGAGTTTTTTTTTAGAGTCTTAGCTATCCAAAAATGGCGAGGGGGGGTAAAAATTCAAAAAATCCTCTCTTGTAAAATTTAGTTTTTCAACATCTACTTGGGTTTCATAGATGGCATCACATGTGCTGATGTACTCATGAGATCAACCTGTAATACGTGGGAGTGTTTTCGGACTCAAATTATCACTCATCTCAGCAGCGATTTGAGCCCCCATACTGAATCCAATCACGTGAAATTGTTCTAAAGTTATCTCGCTTCGATTATCTAATATAAGGTTAAGCAACGAAGCAGTGCATTTTCCAACTATTGGAACGCTGGGAAAAGTGCTTTCTATGTAGCAACCGTCTTCTGCCAAAGGTGCATAGTCCACTGCGATTATATTCCATGGTTTTTGTTTGAAATATTCTGAAAATCGAATAAATCATTGTTTAGTTTTAAACCCTAAAAGAATGTATTTGAGAGATTGTATTACCTCCTCTTAACTGGACCATTAACGTACTATTTTTACTTCCCGTGTAACCGTGTATTATAAGCTTGAAATTAGTGTTGGGGATAAATGGTGCATTTTCAATAGTATCGGTGTCTTGAAGAACTAATTCATGAGGTTGATTAGTTGGCCTGTATAAATGCATTTCATAGTTTCATTGAAGTAGGTATTTACGTATAAATTGAATTTACCTTGCCTATATGTAGTAGATTCGTATTATAAAAATAATGGTAATGGTGACTTACTGCGTGTACAAATAAAACGAAATATACTTTCGTAAACAATCATCAGGAGGACTTTCACAACTCAACGAGTAGGTTATATTCTAAATAAATCATTCGAACAAAATTTTAGTAAAATTTTTCACGCGATTACCAATTTTTTTTTGCAATGATTTCCGTATACGAATACTTACCAAGATTAGCAATAAAATACTATTGATATAAAATCTTGGCAACATTATGTCCTCCATTCTATCTACCTCTCGTGTTTCCACGAGACTTATAAATTAAAAAAATTCATCGATCGGTTCATTGTATAGTTCAGCTGTGTACATATGTTTCTACATGTAATTGAAATACTGTCATGAGGTGCATTCGGTATACAGGTATACCTGACGAGTACCGAATACACACGTAGTTCTGTGGTAGGCAGGTATTTGTTTAAGGGCACGTGCGTTAGCATAGGTGCATTAAGTTGCACTTTTTCTTTTGTTTCGTTCGTTTAGAATGTCATTGCCTTCTTTATAAATATATAGGTAGGTATGCTTGATAAAATTGAATGTCAATGTTTTAACGTTTCAGTATTTGGAATTTTTATTTGAAAATTTCGACTTTTTTGCAAGTCTCTAAAATATAAGCTTAAAATAATACTTGCTTAATACATTATAGTACTTACGTTAGGTAGTCGTTTAATATAAAAATACTTGAGGGTGGACTTATTTGATTTTTTTTTTAAAGGGAACGTTGGAGGGGAAATTCGAAAAAAAGTTGTGGGGTGGTGTCAAAAGTCCATGGAAAAATTTTTGGGTTTCAGACTTGAATTTTATACTTTGCTGATAGGGTTCAAAATTCTCAAAAATATCAAAAAAAAATTGATTGATTTTTCAAAAATAATAATCATATTATATTAGTTCAAGAGTAAAGAAATATTTTAGCAATTTTTTCCACTTTTTCAGAGGTCTTAGATTACTTTGAAAAATAGCTAAAATCATCATATTTCAAGTTATTCTGTGATTTTGGAAATCCTGCAAATAATATTATTTTATATGAAATTTGGGCTTCAATTTTCAGCCCATAGGAACTTGAAATTACCTCCAGACCTCTTTCTTTTTTTCTAGGGGTTATCATAAGGAAATATGAGAGCCCCTAGAAAAAGGGAAAGAGGTTTTGGGTAATTTCAAGTAAACTTGGGGTAAAAATTGAACCTCAAATTTCATGTAAAATGATAATATATGCAAGATTTCCAAAATCGCGGAATAACTTTTAATAGGTAAGTACGATGATTTTGGCCATACTTCAATGTGACGTAAGACCTCTGAAAATTTTTTTTAAAATTGCTAAAATATTTTTTTACTCTTAAACTAATATAATATAATCATTATGACTAATTATTAGTAAAAGAATCAATTTTAGAATAGGATATGCTATCTTCGACGATGACTTTTAGATATTTTGTCAGTCTTTTTTGGAGTCGAAAAAATTTTCTGATTTCCATTGACTTTTTGAACTTGAAAATTTCTGAGATAATGCTGAGTTTTAGATATTTTGTTAGACAAACAATTTAGGCTTTTTGAACTTGAAAAATTTTAGAAATCAGAGTAACTTTCCGACATTTTGTCAAGCAAATTTCTTTAAATTAGGAAATTTCAGATATTACGCTGATTTTCAGACTTTTTTGGACTTCAAAAATTTTTAAGATCTCAAATGAATTTTTGGCATTGAAAATTTCAACTTTATGAACTTGAAAAATTTCAAGAAAACTTAAATCAGAAATTTTGTCACGCAGCTTTTTATCTAAGACTTTGAATTCGGAAAAATTTTCATCTTTTTACCAACTTTTTGTGGTTGGAAGTTGATTTCAAAAATTTTTGAAAAAAATTCCATCACGAAATTCACTCACGAAAACCCGTTACAATGACTTTTAGATATTTTGTCTGATCTTTTCGCAATTGGAAAATTTTTCAGAATTCAAATGACTTTTTGGACTTGGAAAATTTCAAGAAAATTCTAAATATCACGACTTTATGGTCTTGAAATTTTGAATGAAGAAGAACATATATCCTCTATTTTATAGTTTCATGGGTAGTACGGAAATGGTGGGGACTTTTTTATTTTTTTTTATTTAAAGATTTTGACCCCACCTCAGGGTGAAAGGTTCAAGTCGGAGACCCAACATTTCTTCATGGACTTTTAACACCCCTACAACTTTTTTTCGAATCTCCCCTCCAACTTTCCAAAAAAAAAGTCGAAGAGACCCACCCTATTACAAACTCGTATAAATGAAAAATAAATTGAGATTCGTGCCATGTGATAATATTTTGATATGGACGAGATAAAATCAGGATGATACAGTTTGGATTATTTTCTCAAGAGGTAAAAGATGACCATCATAAATTTCGTATTTACGAGCTCCTTCTCGTATGTATGGCGGGTCTTTTTTAGTTTTGAAGAAATAAACGCCATCTTTTATGCTGTAAAACAGAAACATTTTCGTTAGAAAAAAATACACGAGAAAAATCTAACCATTTTAAGGGGGAAAACAATATCCTCCTAGAAGAACTTGAAAAGCGGTGTTGGAATTGGAGATAAACTTGTGCTGACAAAATCTTACGTCTTTTGATCGACATCTATGTTGACGTATTCTCCAAACCGAACTTTTGTAAAATCGTCGCAATCTTGTGGCCTTAAAGCCATCGTTTCTAAATTAGGACACCACTGAGCATCAATTTTGAAATTCGGGTCACCAATGGATTCTAAGAAGAATATCAACGAACTCATATGATGGCACAAGTAATTACCTGCCATAAAAAAAAATGATTATTTAATACTTCTTTAAACTCCAAGACTAATTAAAACAACGAAAATCTTAACCTGGGGGACACTCTGGTTGAAAACTACCCCCATTCGGGTACCAATCGATATGTCCCATCGGTTGGAGTCTTCCATTAATACCACCATTTGAATGAATAACATCGACCAATGTTGCGTCATTGGGAGTCAAAATATATTGATCAGTTGCGTAATCTTCGAAAAATCCCTCATTAGCCGGATCTATCCCTGGATCAGATAAAAATATTCTTCGATGTGTGAGTATTAAAACTGAAGAAAAAATAGCGTAAAAAGTTTAATGAAAAAGACGAACCTGTAATACGTGGAAGTCTGCCAAAACTTATGTCAGTATCGTGAGGAATTTGACCAACTATTTGACCTCCTAAGCTGAGTCCAATTAAATGGAAATGTTCTTTTGTTATACCTTTCTTATTATTTTTAATAATGGCTTCGATTATTTTAGCAGCACATTCTGAAATAGGAAACGAATTCTCCACTCCAGTTCGATAGCAGGGTTTTTCTTGTTCATCGTGGCTCAACTTGGAGTAATTTATCACCACAACGTTATAATTCAGTTTAAAATATTCTGTAAAATTTGTACATTGATCGAATGTATTGTGAATTTCAAAGTAAATCACTAGGTAAACGTCGACTTGAGATAAAATTTAATTATACATTTACCTTCTTGTAATGGCATTACTAAAAAGTCGTCCATGTTTTCATTGTGCCCGTGAACAATGAATTTTAATGGTCTTCCTTCAAGAAAACTAGCTTTTTCAATCGTATCGGATCTTTCTGCTGCGAATAATTCTTCGGTTTGAATATTGTCGCCCCTAAAATTATATGAAATGTGTAAAATTGATAAGTAATGACCAATTACACGTACCTAATAAAATTTAAAAATGAAAGGAAGCCGTATACCTTTTCGTTCGTAAGTAAAATCGAACTTCATTCTCATCGCAGGTCTTGCCTGGGTCATATCTTGGACAGTCTTGTTGAACTGGACGAACGGAATGACCTTTGAACAAAATTTAATGAGATATTGTAATTGGAATGGACTTTGTTCAGTAAGATTTCATTTTACATGACAATGCTAAAAGCAACATGAAATGTTGGAAATTCTTGAAAAAATTGGAAAAATAATGTCCAAAACGACATTAAATCCATGGTATGTCAAACGTATGCCATTCAATGTAGTGAATATCTACTGATTATCTACCCTCTATGCAGATTCATCGTAACATGAATAGATATGTCTTAAGACTACAATTCTGAGATTTTCCTAGGCCAAGCTTTTGCTCATTGAATTTTTCAAGTTCATAAAGTCGTGATATTTGAAATTTTCTAGAAATTTTCCGAACCCAAAAAGTCATTTGCATTCTGAAAAATTTTCCAAGTTCAAAAAAGTCAGACAAAATATCTAAAAGTCAGTGTAACGGATTTTCGCTAGTAAATTTCGCAATGGAATTTTTTTGGAAAAATTTTAGAAATTCAATTCCAAGTACAAAAAGTTAGCAGAGTTCTGAAAATATTTCCAATTTAAAAAAAAGTTAACAAAATGTTTAAAAGTCAGCCTTAGGTAAAAAGCTGTCTGACAAAATGCCTGATTTGAACTTTCTTGAAATTTTTCAAGTCCATAAAGTTGAAAATTTTCAAATGCGAAAATTCATTCGAGATGTAAAAATTTTCCAAGTTCAAAAAAGCCTGACAAAATGTGTAAAAGTAAATTTTCTAAGTTCAAAAATCCTAAATTGTTTGTCTGGCAAAAAGTCTCAAAGTCAGCATTATCTCTAAAATTTTCAAGTTCAAAAAGTCAATGAAAATCTGAAAATTTTTCAAAGTCCAAACAAGTCTGACAAAATTTTGTATCACTGAAGAACCAGGATATTTGGGAAAAATATAATAAGCATATTTTTCTTCGAAAATGTCGATGAAAACATTTTTTATTCTTTATGATTTTATGGCTTTTGATTGCAATCTTTCACCTTTGATTTTAGACAGCTTTCGGTGCTTTTTATTCTTTTGTCGTCAGATCACACGAAAGAGGAGAATGGCTAAATTGCTATTTCTTTTTAAATGATGTAAAAAATTTTGACATGGATAATATCTTATAGCTGAGGGTCAAGAAAATTTTTGCGTACAAGAATTTTGTTACTCTACATGACTTTTTGGACTTGAAAAAATTCAGTTTGTAAAAGCCGTTCAAACAATTAAATCGGTGAAATTTTCGTATGTAACCATTTAAAAATACGTTTAGTTAAAATATCGCTCAAAAAATCATGAAAATTGTTGAAAATGTTATAGAAATGGTCTAAAATTCATGAAAATCTTCGAAAATTTTGCAAAAATTGTTGAAATTATTATAAAAATTGGTAAAAATATTTCAGCAAAAATGACCAAAAATTCATAAAAACTGTCAAAAATCTCGAAAAATTGGTACCTAAAATTTTTATGAAAATCATTTAATATATGAAAAAAAAAAACATGAAAATTGTCAAAAAATTTGGTACGAGTATATTTGTAATTGTCGGAATTTTTACGAAAGTCAGTAAAAATATTATAAAAAGGTTCAAAAAATCATAAAATCCGTCGGCTATGTCACATTTTTCAACAATTTCATGTTTTTGGTACCACGTTTATGTTTTCAATGATTTTTATGAAAATTAGCAAATATTGCAACGTTTTTTATCGCACTTTAGATTTTTTTACAACATTTTGCAAAGATTTTCAGAGATATTTTCTCATTTTTCACGAGATTTTCGATACTTTTTGTAGTTTGTGTATTGTTTGACTTGTTCAATCAAAATTTAACAGACTTTTACGAAAAATTTGAGAAATTTTTACGGAATTTTTAACTGGTTGCTTAATATTTTAACCGTTTTTGACGATTTCTGCTAAAAATTTTAACAATCTCAACACCATTTTCGATGATTTGCATAATTTTTTGACCATTTCTATTTCTGTAAAATTTTTGCAAATTTTCACGAATATTTCAACAATTTTTACAATTCTTGTTACCAGTTCTTGATTTTTTGAATATACGATGTTTTTACCAATTTTTATGACAATTTCAATTATGTTTACAAAATTTTCAACTATTTTCATGATTTTCCAAACATTTTTACAATATTTTTGAAAAAAATATGGATATTTTCACGTTCTCACAAATTTTGAACTCCTTTTATAACATTTTAAAAAATTTTCACTTAAATTAATGTCTTAATTTGTGACAAAATTAGAGATTGGGCCATCACTTGGTTCCATGATGATTTTAGCTAGGTGGAATCTCAAGTGGCCCTAACCTACTGCAAGATATTGATAAATTCAACTTCAGAAATTCAGCAGGCAATTCAGATGACGTTAATTTAACGTAAAATAAATGTAGGTATTTGGTTTTTTGATATTTTGACATGAATATGTCTTATGGCTGAGGGTCAAGGAAATTTTTGCATCATGACCTTGAAGACTACTTGAAATTAGAATTAAATTTTTAATGAGAAAAATAAAAAAATGTTCAAATTTTTTGTGATTGGTAATAATTTAAAGACTTGAAAAATTTTGGCTTTTACGTACGCCTAATTGCCCATAGTTGTTTGAAAGTTTTTTGATTCAATTTTTTTCAGAGAATTAAAACACGATTTCATTATTTTTTTCCTGTTTGAAAATAGCTCTTCTTTCTAGATCCAGAATTCGAAAATATGTTTCATACTCACTCAAACGATCCTATCCTTCCTTATCAGTTATAAAACATTGCATAACTCTCGTTTGAATAAACCTACCACGGGAGGTGCCACTACTTTTTTTTTATTAATTAAACTTGACGTAAATTAATGCATACGTTAGACACACGTTCGGTTTCAATTCAATTACAGCAATTATAATGATTCATTACTTGTTTGCAGCGTCACGAATACAATGCAGATGAAACAAAAAATGTCCAAATTATTCATAATCATTTCGTGATGGTATCGAACCAGTGATGAGAACGATGTTTTTCAAACTAATGTATACGAGTTAACCCATAGGCACAAAATTTTTTACTTTCGATTTCCTGAAAACATATATGAACGCTAGCAGCTGTTCAAATAAATAAATTCAAGTTGAAAATCTGAAGTTTTCGTTTTATGAATCATATTGATATCGTCATTGTCGGATTTCATTGTTTTTCAGTCGAATTTGTCACTTGTAAAGTTACGAAAAAATTTTCTGCTTGGAACGAACGATGAATTTTTCAAGAAAAAAATATTACAATAGGTAAAAAACAACAACAATATATTCGATTTGAAATAGGTATAAATTAGAAACAATGTGGTAACTCTGTGTTTTCCTCTAAGCGTTTTCTCTTCCTCGTGCGTATGGAAATTGCCTATTGGTTGAAAAGAAATATACTCCTGGGGCACTAAAAAACAATTAATGAAAAATATGTATTTCTATTGTAATCGAGTTTCGTAACATAGGAAGTGGAATTAAAAAGTGTCTTACTTTTGATTACAGTCTTCTCCAAATTTATTCCAAGATTGCTGAAAATAGTGGCATTGTCCAAGAACCAGTGTCAAAAGATCAGGACACGTGTAGCCCCAAAAACCAACTTTGGAGTTCACAGATTCGGCATAGTAATCAGCCGCACGTTCGTGAGAGCACGAACTATCTAAATGAACGATTCGAGCACAAAATGAGCAATAAATTCGACACACGTTGGATTTAATCGACGTACTTACCAAAATCACACCCCGGTTGAAATACTCCCAAATTGGCGTAAAAATCTAAATGTCCGATGGGTAAAAATTTACCCCTCATTCCGGCATTGGTATGAATGACATCGACAAATAAGGCATCTTCGGGCGACAACATCCTGCCCGGATCCCTGAATACAGCGTAAAACAACGGAGCTGCCGGATCGAGACCTACAAACAAGGTATAAATTTCAACAACCTTGTATATTTTTACAATTATTCCTACGAACGCAACCAACTATACAAAGTTAGTAGGTATTAAATCGTAATTATATTTTAGGTGCCAACCGAATGTAATTAATACGACGACAATAATTATAATTTCGTTGGTTATTAACGGAACGAAATCGTAATTACAATCGCATCGTATTTTCACATTCAGGCCATTGAAATGACGTTTTATTTTAATTTTTGTTTTTAGTCGCAACATGTCAACGATGCCCCGAGCTTATACCTACGAAACAATATGGGAGAAAGCTAGATAACATCTGTATTTACCTGTGATCCGTTTAAACGGTCCTTTATGAAAGTAATTAGCAATCTGTCCGGCGACCTGGGCGCCTAAACTGAGACCAATTATGTGAAGCTGATCCAACGACAGATCTGATCTTTCTTCGAACAAAGTATCCAAAAATTGCCCCGTGCAGTTGGCTACCAAATCCGAATTACGAACTGAGCTCAAGTAGCATCCTTCCAAGACTAGATTTTTATAATCTATCGAGATTATATTCACTGGTACGTCACGTTCGAAATAAGCTGTAATATTACAATAGTTCGATTATTGGAGGTGTTTCGCCTTTGATGAGAAATTTAGGTAAATTATGAAGGTACCTTTACGTATTTGAGGATTTGGTGTGTAATCTCTATAACCGGTGTATCCATGAAGAACGAATTTGATTGGAGCACCGTGGATAAAAGGTGCTTGCCTGATTCCTATTACGTCGTTTACGCTGAGTTCGTATTCCAAAGTGTTGTCGTGGCTGGAAAATGAAATTAGTTTCAAAATTTACTTATTTTATTTTAAAACTGGGGTCGTTGAGGTAAGGGGTGTTGTGGAAAACTGGGAAGTCAAGTTCGAGACCTTGCTCTTTTTACATGCTCAATTAATTTAGCTTTTGCTCTAAGTACGAGTACAAAAATTTGTGAATTTTTTTGAATCAAGAAAACAATGTCTTCAATAATCTCACGAATTCAAAAATTTTCGACATATTTCATAATGTAAATGTACTAGAAATTAAATTCATTTTCTACGGGTACACTTTAAACTCCGCCTGCCCCCTCCCCCAATTCTCAATAGATAAGCTCATGTTATTAAACTGTTTTCCTTATAAGAAAATTACCCACTTTAATTGCGAGTATTATACTTTTATTCAAGTCATTTAATTCAATTTAATTGCTTCCAGATATCCCAAGAGGGCTGACTTGTTCTAAACTGACATGTACTGAGGAAACCTCCGGGTCAAACCCGGAGGTTTCCTCAGTACATGTCAGTAATGTAAATTGGAGGTACTGACATGACTGAGGAAACCTCCGTGTGTATATGGTAGAC